>MDKF010793225.1:0-18815 GCA_026770625.1 Nicotiana glauca
CGTCCTTTAATTGGAAAAACTCTTTTTATTATACCCTTCGCAGGGGTATAAGCGCCGTAAAAAAGAGGTGTGACAAGGTGAACAAAGATTTTACTTAAGGAAAATCATTAACAATAAATCAAACCTAAAAAAGGATTCTGAATCAATCATAAGTTGGAAAACCTTTTCGAAAGAAAGAATTCAACACACATATAAAAGCATACAGCCACGCTTAAGGTAGAAAGGTCTAGCATAGAAGAATTTAAAAGTTCAGAGTCGTAAATAAAGAAGTTCAAACTTAGTTCATAGACTCATAATGAGTCTGAATGAGTTAAGGGTTCCAAAATAGAACCCTAGTTCAAACACATGACCAAACCTCGGTAGAACCCCCAAATTCTAGGGTTTCCAACTCGAGTTAAGCATAGGGATGAGGAGGCAACAAGATCAGAGATTTCTTTTCAGAATTATCATGAGAAGACGAGCAAATACAATAGAAAGTTCGAAGCATAATGAGAGTAGAATAAACAGTAGAAGAAAACATGCTTAAACGGGTCTTAAAACAAGGTAAAGTAGAAGTGAAACAGTAAACACTTAAGAACATGGTAGAGAAATACAGTTGAAGAGCACAAGAACACCGGAACAATATAGCAAAATAACATATAGGAAAACATAGTGGGATAAACATGTGAGAGCATGGTATAGCAACACAGTAGAAGAAAGAACGGAGCACAGTAGAAGAATATGCATGATAAAGGAAAACATAAGAACACAGTAGAAGAACATGCGTGGTAGAAAAGAAAACATAAGAATATAGTATAGACAAATACACACAAAGAAAAGAAAAAGAAAAGTCCGTGAAACATTTTAAGCTTTTCAGAAAACCCTAAATCGGAAAGAAGTAATTTTTGAAAGAAAAATTGGGGAAAACGTTTTAAAACTCAAGTAGAGCACAGATATGTAACAGATATAAGAAAAAATCAGAGAAAACCTCGAATAACTAGGGTTTTAGAGGAACCCTAAAACGAGAAAGGCTTGGAAAAGGTCTGATCTGAGTCGGATAAGTCAGAACCAAGCTCAAAATACCATAGTGTGCCGGAGCTGGGCCGGAGATGGCCATAGAACCTTGAATCGACGAAGATCTGAACGGACAGCATCAAGGTCAGACCTCGAAACTTTGAATACAAAGTGTTTAAGATCAATTGGAGATGTGTTTAAGCTATCCATGGCCTGAGAGTCCATGGATTCCAGTGAGATTGAGGTTGAAAATGCTGAGAACGGCTAGGGTTTCGAGAGAGTTCGAGAGAGTTTGAGAGGAGAGGGATTTTAGAGGCGGCTGATAGAAGAGAATGAGGGGGATTAGGGTAGTCTTTGGGGATTAAAAAAGATAAGGAATGATCGTGGCCGTTGATCATTTTGATCAACAACCTAGATTAAAAGAAAGAGCCGGACGGGTTAAATTGGTAGGGTCGGGGTCGGGTTGGATTGAAATTGGGTCGGTCCGTTAAGGGTTTGAAATTGGGTCGGTTCGTTAAGGGTTTGAAATTGGGTCAATTAGGGGGGTTTAATTGAAATAAAATGGGGCCATATTTTAAATAGCCAATTTTTCCCTTTTTATTTATAAAAATAGTAAAAATAATTTTAATAATAAATTAAAGGTACCGAGTCAATTAATAATATATAAATATTAATTTAAAAATATTGGAACAAATTTCATAGTTATAAAATGTTATTGAATCTTAAAAATGGCTAAAATTGCAATTATATGCAATTTAGCTTTAAAATACTAAATAAATTTATAAAACTGTGCAAAAATTACCTTAGCTATATTTTGGTATAAATATGAGAATAAAATAAGTTATTCACCAAAATGATAATTTTGGGAACAATTATTGATTTTTGTATTTCTAAAATGGGCAATAAATTAATTTAAATATCCTTTAAAAATTAGGAAAAATACTAAAACACTTGGGCATACTTATATATGCTATTTTGAAAGTATTTGCATGTAAAAATACATAGGAAAAAATTGGGTATCAACACAAGAATTCCAAGATATTACAATACATGTACATGAATTGAGAAAGAGGTTCACGAAGATAGAGTTTCGGCATGTACCCAAAATTCAGAATGAGTTTGTCGATGTATTGGCCACCTTGTCATCTATGATACAACACCCAGACAAGAATTTCATCGATCCCATCCTAGTGAGAATTCATAATCAACCGGCGTATTGTGCCCACATTGAATAAGAAACAGATGGAAAACCTTGGTTCCATAACATCAAAGAGTATTTGGCAAAAGGAGAATATCCGGAGCATGCAAACCACATTCAAAAATGCACACTCTGAAGATTGTCCAATCACTTCTCCCACTGAGGAGGAAACTTGTACAGAAGAACTCCTGATTTAGGATTGCTAAGATGTGTCGACGCAAAAGAAGCTTCTAAACTACTTGAGGATATACATGCGGGGACCTGTGGCCCGCATATGTATGGTTTTGTCTTGGCCAAGAAGATACTTAGGGCCAATTACTTTTGGATGACCATGGAGACATATTGCGTCCAGTATGTTCGCAAATGCTACCAATGCCAAATGCATGCCGATATGATAAAAGTGATGCCAAATAAGCTCAATGCAACAAGCTCACCTTGGCCATTCGCCGCCTGGGGAATGGATGTCATCGGTTCGATTGAGCCCACCGCTTCAAATGGGCATAGGTTTATTCTTGTGGCCATTGATTACTTCACAAAATGGGTAGAGGCTGCATCTTACAAAGCTGTAACCAAGAAAGTCATCGCAGATTTTGTCAAAGATCGTATTGTTTGCCGATTCAGAGTTCTTGAGTCTATTCTTACTGATAATGCAGCCAATCTCAGCAGTGATATGATGAAAACCATGTGTGAAACTTTCAAATTCAAGCACAAGAATTCTACAGCCTATAGACCTCAGATGAATGGAGCCGTAGAAGCCGCCAACAAAAACATCAAGAAGATACTAAGGAAGATGGTAGAAAACCACAAACAATGGCACGAGAAACTACCCTTCCCTTTGTTGGGATACTGCACTACAGTTCGCACATCAACCAGGGAAACTCCTTACATGCTGGTTTATGGTACCGAGGCTATCATCCCAGCCGAGGTAGAGATTCTTTCATTAAGGATAATACAGGAAGCCGAACTCAGCGATGCAGAATGGATAATGAGCCGCTATAAACAATTGGTCATTATAGATGGAAAAATAATGAACACAATATGTCACGGTTAGCTTTATCATAACAGAATGTCCAGAGCTTTCAGCAAAAGGGTCAAACCAAGACAGTTCGTGCCAGGACAGCTAGTACTGAAAAATATCTTCCCAAATCAAGATGAAGCCAAAGGAAAATTCTCTCCCAACTGGCAAGGTCCTTACATGGTTCATTGGGTGTTAACTGGAGGAGCACTCATACTTGCAGAAATGGACGGAGAAATTTGGCAAAAATCAATCAATTCAGATGCAATCAAAAGATATTATGCTTAGATGTTTCATATTCACATGATGTAATTGAACTACCCTTGACCTGATTCCCGTTTAAGAGGGGATACGTAGGCAGTCCTGTGGGTTTGGTCATATCATAATAAAATTTCCATCCCCCCCCCCCAAGATTAGAAACTATGGAAGAATTTTGAGGATGACCCTCAAAATTCTGGTGCAAGTCCAGCCGACGCCAAATATATCAGATGGTCAGAAATCGGTTAAGAAACTGGGTCAGGATTTTGAGAAGGATTCTCAAAATTATGAATAAGGTTAAACAAGGCTCGTTACCTATAAATGGCCGAAAGATCATCTACCAAAATGGGGCAAAATTTTGAAAAGGATCCTCAAAATTCTAACATAAGAAGGCTGGAGTGTCTTTGAAATGTGTTACATTCACTAGTTCATCTAAAATTACTTGATATTTCAATACGTTTCTAAATAAATTTATTTTTGTCAATAATTGTATATTTTCAAAAACTCTATTTTCGTAACATACAAGTGTTACCCAGGGAAACTCAAATGAGACCTCCAAAATGGAGCATAGCAAGGCCAGCAGACAAAGGCACGAACCAACCTCCCCTTACAGGACTTACAATTTTTCTTTGAGCGCAAGCACATATGACGTTAGGGATAGCATTCACAAACATATATACACGAAGAAAAGTCACTATCAAATGGGCCACCAGACACTGAATGTATCCCCAGCTAAGAAGCATTCTACCGTTATTTGTTATTTGTTCTTTGAATGGGACTAAGCCCTATCCCGCATCCTGCATCAGGTTAATCCCTGCCTTCATGTCTGTATGAGGCTAATACCTGCCTCTATATCTACATGAGGCTAATAACTGCCTCCATATCTGCGTGAGGCTAATACCTTCCTCCATATCTGCATGAGGCTAATATCTGCCTCCATATCTGCATGAGACTAATCCCTGCCTCCATATCTGCATGAGGCTAATCCCTGCCTCCATATCTGCATGAGGCTAATCCCTACCTCCATATCTGCATGAGGCTAATCCCTGCCTCCATATCTGCATGAGGCTAATCCCTACCTCCATATCTATATAAAGACTAATCCCTATCCCGCATCTTGCAAGAGGCTAATCCCTGCCTCCATAATTGCATGAGGCTAATACCTGCCTCTATATTTGCATGAGGCTAATCCTTGCCTCCATATTTGCATGGGACTAAGCATTGTCCCTCCTTGCATACATAGTGCTCTGTTCTGGTACTATCTATCTGATTTTCTATCGAGGCTCTGCCCTTCATTTTACAAGACTAAGACTTGTCTTGTTAACATCATATTATCACATCTCATGGGTTGAAATATTTCTAATCTATCCAAAGGTGTCATAATCTAAAGGTATCATCCTCATAGCCGGAAGACACCATGCTATGGCCTTGGGATCTCTCAAATTTGCATATCATTATTCAAAGATGTCATGGTTCGGAGGCACAATTTTCATGGCCTAAGAACATCATTAAATGGCCTGCGAATCTCTCACTAAACAATTCATGGCCCATGACATCATGGTCTGAGGACGTCATCCTAAAGCGTCCGAAGACAACTTTCATGGTCCAAAGGGAATCGATATCATGTTTAAATTTTTGCACAAGTGCATGTTGTATCTCTTTATCTAGATGTGACCAGTAAGCAACCTCTATTCTAGAAGGAGCAATCTTGCTCCAATTCCTTCGCTATCTCAAACTTGACCGTTCACTATAAGCACTCTTGCATTCACCCCGAAATCCCGTGTCCATTCTTGTAATGACTTCATAGGTATATTCCGCCGATGGATCCAGAACTACACATGGCCTAATTCCTATAAAACTAGGGATATGTAGGCAGCTTAAAGACCAGAGTTCAGCCTCTATCTTTCAAAACATCCCATTCGGTCAAAATTGGCTATCATTTCTTTACCTAAAAACTCTTTCATCCTTTCCGTGTAAAGAGGGGCAGCTGTTGATACCTGATTTTTCCAATAAAATTTTCAAAACTATGCCTTGGCATCAATTATTATTTTTCATATAATTTTTGCATTTTAAAAATATTTTAATTAATTTATTCCAATATTTTGTTTATAAAACAAATCACTGATTGCATCACAAATAGTTTTATAATAATTTTATGGCTTAATTTTGTCATTTGCATTTGTACTAAGTTTCAATTGTTGCAGAAATATCCACTTTTGTATTTTTAGATCGCAATTGTAATTACTTTGCCATTATAGCCCACGCACGCATTATTATATTAGTTTATCGGAAAAATAGCCTTTTATATTTTTAAAATATTAAGTAATTATTTTAAAATATTTTCGGGCATGCAAATCATTTTTTATAATTTATTAACATTTTTAAAAATTGTTTTAGCGATTAAATATGTATTTAACAAATAACCCCTTTCATTTGGACCCAGCCAATTAGACAACCCAATTTTTAACACCACATCAGCCCAAAACCTACCCAGGCCTAAATCCTATCTGACCCTAACCCAATTAAATATAAACCGACCCAGATCCCTTTCAATCTTGGTTGTTGATCTCTGAGATCAACAGCCCTCATTCTTTCTTAAATTTTTAACTGAAACGACCCCTAACCTAGTCATTTTTGTGACATCCGCCGCCCCTAAATTCCTCTTCTTCTCTGTCTCTCTGAGACCCAATCCTAACCCTAACTTTCGCCACCCAAAGCCAACCCTAATCTCGTTGATTCCTATTCGACCATGGATTTCCATGGCCTTTTGAGGCTTCTAATGACCTTCTACGTCTCCTGGTTGCTCGTTCTTATGATTCCTTGGGAAAATCTCGAAGAAATCTAACTTGATCTAGTTAAGACTCTCTGAGAACATGTCCATGGTTGTGAGTGTTGCTATCTCGATGTCTTTATGGTCCAAATCTTTATTTGAGACTAGATTCCCTTTACCCTTTCATTCTTTCTTCAAAACCCTAATTTTTGAACACGGATCCTACCAAATCCTCGTAGATCTAGAAAGGTTTTGAGTTCGTATCCAATTTTTCTTTAATGTTCTTCTATTTTCCCTACTGATTAATCGATTTTTAGCACTATATTACTTTATATTTTTGGGTTCTTTGTTATCTACTGTTTGAATATATGTATACTTGAAATGTTTTCAAGTTTTTGTGATTTTTCTTTAAGTTTCTGTTCTTCCTTTACTATTAACCTCTTTTTAGAACTATGATCTTTAGGTTTGATTTCTCTGATTTTGTTGTTCGAATCCCTGATGTCTGAAGTGCTTTCTATTTTTTTTCTTATCATTATTTAGTTTCAATGACTTCTCATGACTAGGGTTCGTCTTAGGTTCTTTTCAAATAATTTTGCTTAATTTTCAAGTGTTAAACCTAATTATTCCTTTACTTGTTGGGCCAATTTTTGTGTATGTGCTTAAACCCTAGGTACTTCTGTTTAGGGCGTCGATTTCTTCAACTTTCCTTCCGTTATGTGATTATTTCTGTTAACTAATTATCCTGGATGATTTTTCTAGGGATTTGGATCATATTTTCCCGTTCAAATCAGTATTTCTTTGTGATTTGCCTGTTTGCCTTATTTGTGGCTTTAATTAGTACCATTTTCTTTAATTAGACTATTACTCTAATTTAGAAGTTTATATGATATGATTGATTCCCTCACCTTACTTGAGCCCAATTTGTATTGTTGATTGGTTCTCCCTATTCTAAAGAGTCTTTCCCGGATTTTCTGCATGATTTGATTGGTCTTTGATTACCCGTGTTGCCTTATTTGTGAAACTGATTACTTGATTTAAGGTTTCAAAGCCTAATTGACTGTTAAACCTACTTCTTACCTTATTTGAAACTCAAATCAAGTTATTTATGGGAATAATTCCCTGATTGTCTGCCCTATCAAGGTTAATTGAATATTTGATTGCTTTCCTTAACTTATTTACTATATCAAGCCGCCTTACCTTATTTACTTTACACTATTCGACTCATATAAGTAGAGGACTCTATTTCAAACACAGAAACACACACATACCTAAGAAAAAGCACCTTAAATTCTTGCTCTCTCTATGGAAAACTTCTGTCCCTTGTCTACTACACTATCTAGTCGGTTGGAAGCCAAGACAAGATCTTGGATCCTCTTCACCTCACTATTTTATTGCAAATTTCTAACTTGTATGCTCCCACTTTAGTATAATACAAACCTCTGTATGAACTTAATTTGTGTACTTCCTAGTCCCAACATGTCTTTTTTTATGTTATTAAACCAGTAGGATCTTCTAGATTAGCCTGTCTATAACTAAACCTATGTGTTTCATGCTTCTTGTTCTCAGTTAACATATGTATTACCATTTGATGATGTTGCGTGCTTCCTGTTATTTGACTTAACCTGTATGATTCCTTATAGTTAGCATGCCTTTTCTTCTGTCTTGATCAAACCTATATGTCTACTGCTATCACATGTTTGCTTCTATGTTGACTATAATAACCTGCCTACCTCTGTCTGATTGAATCCATGTGTGTCCTGCTCTCAATCTATTTGTTCCTGCTTTAGTAGACTTCTGTGTATCCATATGAAATTGACTCAACTTATTTCTTATGGCATATATGACACACAACCCCTGCTCCCCTCTCTATGTAGTTATTTGTTCTCAACATGCTATATGCCACATAGTGTTAACTAATAAACTGAGCTAAATTTGGGCAGTGAGAATCTTTGCTTTGGGACTTTGTGACCATGTTTTCTACTTTCTATTTGATTGCTGAAACATTTTCTTCAGAATGTTGCAATGACTTTGTTTGCTTCTAAACTATTTTCTTAAAACTACTTCTATTTTCAAACACTACTCTTATTCTTAGAGCACCTAGGGTCTTGCCCCTCTAGTGTTAGCATTGCTTAGGAGTCCCTGTGGCTCCTCTGAACTTTGACACACTGGAGTTGGCTTTCCAAGCTTGCTCACAAAGGGTTACTTTGAAGGTTTTTCTGGTGTGAGCATTGCTCGGGGTTCCTGAGGCCCTTGGGAACTTTAACACACCAGGACCCTGTTGGGTGCACTATGAGATTACGGGATTTGTGGACTGATTGAAGGCCTGGTCTGCCAGGTTTAAATTTTAGGCCTATATTCAGGCTCTCTATAGTTGTAGTAATCCCATTTCTGTAATTCATTATCAGTGTTGGTTGGTAATAATAATTTCTTGTAAAAAGATATTGGGGAAATTAGTAAAAAGGAGGGACTTTTATATATCTTTTGTGGGAATCAGGTAGAAATCATGCTCATAGGACCGTTATGATTGCTTACATGCATTAGAGGCCATGCTCATAAGACTATTATGATTTTTTGTTAGAGGCCATGCTTACATGATTGTTATGTGCATTAGAAACATGTTTATAGGGTCATTACACTATCTATTCTCAGTTTCCATTATGCATTTCTCATACTTGCATTAAAAATCTAGGTCTTAGGTCATTTATCAATTATGACTTAATAATCATGTTCACCAACTTTCCTATGCGCATTAGAGACCGTGTTTCTAGGATGTTACTGCATTTTCTTAAAACCATGCCTATAGCTTAAACGCGTAAAAATCAGTTATCATTTAGCCTATAAGGAATAAGCATAAAACACAATCTCAACACTTAGACCTCATTCTCTTAGAAATAAAATGTGAAACCCATTTTGTAACGTCTGTGATCATTCTTCAGCACTTAGACATCATATATGTTCAATAAAAATAAAAATCTATCTGCCAATTACTGATTCAAAATTATGGTCTTTATTAATGTCTAGATGACATGTTACTGCTAATCCACGCCTAGGCAAGCCTATAGGTAATCAAGGTTTAATAAACTATGAAACTATGTTTTGCTTACTAATGACTGCACATATTCAACATGCTTAAAAATCAGTAGGCAAACTGATTAGGTTTTTTAACACTTTGGTCTTAACTCAGTACTGCATATTCTCTACTCACCTAGATATCCTATTCTAGGGCTTCTCTTAAATATCTGAAAACTATTTTTTGAGACGTGCACTTACTTGTTCTATTTGTGGAGGTAAAACGCTAGCCTTTAATTATTCTATCTTTTGCCCAGTCCTAATTGTTTTGGTTGTCGCCTAGATTTTTCTCCTTTAAGTACCTTAGGATAGTCTAGAACTACTTAATTAGAGGTCCTAAATACCTCTAGGGCCACAAGGAAGGGACGGGTAGTGCACGCATAGGATATATCTTAAGGTTGCTAGAACGCTTTAGGCTATGACCAAAGGGAGGGAATTGGGTAGTAAAGGATATGATGATGTGTGCACTAATGTCACGTGTAGCCCCTATAGTTGAGGAGGATTACCGGGCATTGCACAGATTGATCTTGTAGGCTAATCACGTTACGACTTGCTTCTCCCAATTCCTATATGTGTTTAAATTATCTAAACTTCTTTCTTCCCTTTGCATATGTGTGTTTAAGTTGTCCAAGCCTCTTTTACCTTCAAAATTTCCATGATCATATATGTGTTTAGACTGTGAAAAACTATCTTTATTTGTAAATATATGTTAAAACTATTTAATTGTGAAAATTACTAATTTATATAGTTTAAGTTCGGTCGGGACCCATTGTTGTGGACTGCGAGGGGTGCCTAACACCTTCCCCTCAAGGTTCTTTTGAGCCCTTACCCTAATCTCTAGCAATGCAAACTTGTTACACGAGTTAATTACTCTAGGTGCCCTAATGCACCATAATACATTAGGTGGAGACTCTTCAAATACCCAATTCCCAAAAAGGAAATGAGTTGTTCCCCCATGAATGTCGAAACCCGGACGCCCGCAAGGGAAAAAGGGGGTGCGACAAGGTGATTGTGGATCGGCTAACCAAGTTCGCGAATTTCATTTTTGTGTGCACTACCTATTCTTCGGAGCATTTGGAAGAGATTTATACCCGAGAGATTTTACGTCTACATGGTATTCCACTTTTTATAATTTCAGACAGAGGTACTGAGTTCATATCACGGTTCTGGAGGGTCGTACAACATGAGTTGGGTACTCGGGTGGAGTTGAGCACATCATTTCACTTCCAGACGGACGGACAGTCCTAGCGCACTATTCAGATTCTTGAGGATATGCTCCGTGTGTGTGTGATGGAGTTGGGAGGTTCTTGGGATTAGTTCTTACCATTGACGGATTTTGCGTACAACAACAGTTATCAGTCCAGCATTTAGATGGTACCGTATGAGGCAGTGTATGGTAGGTAGTGTAGATCCCCGGTGGGTTGGTTTGAGCCTGGTGACGCGAGATTATTGGGCACAGACTTGGTTTAGGATGCCTTGTAGAAGGTTAAGGTGATTTAGGATAGACTTCGCATAGCCCAGTCTAGAAAGAAGTTATGCAGATCGGAAGGTTCATGATGTTTCCTATATGGTTGGAGAGCGGGTCTTGCTTCGGGTTTCGCCTATGAAGGGCGTTATGAGATTCGGGAAAAAAGGGAAATTGAGTCCAATGTTTATTGGTCCTTTTGGGATATTGAGACATGTTGGGGAGGTTGCTTATCAGTTTGCCTTACCTCCCAGCTTAGAAGGAGTTCATCCGGTATTTCATGTTTTGATGCTCCGGAGGTATCACGGTGATCCGTCGCACGTGTTGGATTTTTGTTTAGTCTAGTTGGACAAGGATCTATCTTATGTTGAGGAGCCGGTGGTGATATTGGACAGGCACGTTCGAAAGCTGAGGTCAAAGAACATTGCATCAGTGAAGGTTCAGTGGGGTGGTCAATCGGTCGAGGAGGCGACTTGGGAGACCGAGCATATGTGCACAACCGTTACCCTCATCTTTTCACTACTTCAGGTATCTCTCTATGCTCATTCGAGGATGAATGAATGTTTTAAGAGGGGGAGGATGTAACGATCTGACCGGTCATTTTAAGAATTAATGCTCCAATCCCCCATTAACTACTTTCCCCATATTATTTTCTGCTATTATGATTTGCCGGGATGATTCGTTGTGAGTTTCAGAGTGTTTTGGGACACCTAGTCCCTCAATGAGAGTTTAAGCTTTAGAATTTAGACCATAGTCAGAGCAGTGTAAAGACGGCCTCAGAATGGAATTATGTCGGTTCTGTTAGCTCCATTGGGTAATTTCCGGCTTAGGGGCATGTTGGGATTGTGTTTTGCAGGCCTATAGCTTATTTAGGCTTGAAATGTCGAAAGTTGAATTTTGAATTTGCCGGTTCGATAGTGAGGTTTTGATATCGGGGTCGGAATGGAATTCCTGAAGCTAGAGTGGGTCCATTGTGTCATTTGGGATGTGTGTGCAAAATTTTCAGGTCATTCCGACAAGGTTGGATAGTGTTTTTGATCAAATGCTGAATTCGGAAGTTTTGGAATCCTTAGGCTTTAATCTGAGGGTGCTTTGATGATTTGATGTTGTTTTGAGCATTCCGAAGATTGTTACAAGTTTGAATAGTGGTATATGACTTGTTCATACTTTTGTTTGGGGTCCCGGGGATCTCGAGATGATTCCAGATGGTTGACGGGAAGTTGGGAGTTAGAGTGTGCAGCTGAAGTTGCTGCATTACTGTCATAATAGCACCTGGAGATTCGAGATCGCAGGTGTGAAACTGCAGAAGCGTGTGGTTAGCCGCATATGCGGCCAGATGAGGGAAAGTCATATGTTGCAGGGGTGAAAGGTTGAGCGCACTTGCGAGACCGTAATTGCGGTAAGTGAAGCATAGGTGCGGCCGTTGCATTTAAGTGAATTTTCACAGATGCGCACCTAGGATCGCAAGTGCGGGTCCGCAGGTGCGAGAAAATGGCCGCAGGTGCAGAAACCCTAGGCCAGAACATATAAAAGGTTTCTATCGCAATTTTAGCCTATTCTTTCACCATTTTTATTTAAGAATTGAGCTTTTTAAGATGTTCTTGAAAAAGGATTCAAGGGAGCTTCAAAAAGGTAAGATTTTTGGAACCCAAACTCGTATTTATGGTATTATTCTACTGATTTGGCAAGAAATTTATGGAAAATACGGGTTAGAATTCGGGGTTTAGGGTTTGAAATTAGAGACTTGGATTTGGGGATTTGAGCGGTTGTTTGTGGTCCAATTTTGATGTATTTGGTATGCATGAACTCATGAGAGTGTAAGGATTCTAGTTTTGTAAATTTATCTGGTTCCGAGACGTGGGCTCGAGGGACTTTTTGAGCAATTTTCTTAATTTCGCATGTTGGCTTTGAACTTCTCACGACCCAAACCCAGACTCGGTCGTGATGGCGCTTCTCGTAGGGACAAGGCCAGCCAACTAAACCCAATTCGTCCTTTTAAAACATTTGAACAATTCATAAGCAGTTTAAATATGATTTAATGATAATAAATAGCGGAAGTACAACTCAACGCAACCCAAACTGGGGTGTCACAAGTCATGAGCATCTATTAGAGTATACATACAACTACAAGGTCTGAAATATACGAAACAGGACTGATAAACAAAAGGGAGAAAAGCGGTGCTGCGAACGCTGGCAGTCACCTTGCTAATTCCGATAACTCTGCCTCTCATTAGCTCAAAACTGCTACCGGGTGAGTAAATACCTGCATCTGCACACAAGGTGCAGGGAGTAAAGTGAGTACTCCTACTCAGTGAGTAATAAAGGTAAATAACGACTGAGCAGTAAGAAATCACGTAAAGTAGATCATCGTGATGTATAGAAGCAGTATAAAACCCCTTGAGAAAAGCAGTGAAGCTGTGAAATCTTTAGAAACCATCTTAGATCAGTTTAAAACTTCTTTTGAAATGACTTTTTCAACAGTTATGCAAATGAATGCAAAATAATTAGTGCAGGTAAGTACAGAAATCCGCCTTTCGGGCACAACACTCAACCAACAGGTAATGCCAGGCAATCAAGAAGGTAACACATAAAGTAACACAACCAATAGGAAATGGCAGACAATTAAACTAAAGTAAACACATAGAATAGTACCAGCCCCTCGGGCTCACTCTCATCCCCTCGGGCTCACTCTGTAATCACAATGCGTACCCGCGCTCACTGGGGGTGTGCAGACTCCGGAGGATCCCCTTACGGCCCAAGCGCAATATCAAGCCATCTCGTGGCATCAAATCTAGGCCCTCGGCCTCATATCACTCTGTGTATCCTCACATCTGGCCCTCGAGCGCACTTAGTCAGAAAAATCATCACAAGCCCCTCGGGCTTCGGTAAAACAGTAGTTCTCAGCCCAAAACATCATTTAGAAATATTGTTTAACTCTCAAAACTGAGTAAAAATGGTTGAGTTGTAAAACAGTGGAAAATAGCATGACTGAGTTCAAGTAATAAGTAAAAACAGTGAGGAAACAATGATAATAATCCCCGAAGGGTTCAAATAGTTGGCACGAAGCCCAAATATGGAAATCAACCCAAATCATGATGATAACAAGTAAGTTTCAGTCAAATACGCGGTAAATTCATCAATCGGGATGGACTAAGTCACAACCCCCAATGCTGCTCTACCCCACGCTCTCTATCCACCGTGCAAGTCACCTCAATATAGCACTAGTATGTGCAATCTGGGGTTTCAAACCCTCAGAATATTATTTACAATCATTACTCACCTCGAACCGGCGAAATCTCTAGCTCGTGATGCCTTTGCCCCTCTAATCGGCCTCTACGCATGTTGAATCTATCCAAAATCATAACGAATACATTATAATATGCTAAGGGAACGAAGCCCAAGCAAAAACAATCAATAATGAGCACAAATCCCAAAATTACTAAAACCCGAGACCCAGGCCCACTTCTCAAAACTCAGAAATTTTCACATCAACGGGTTGCTTATCTCCTCACGAGTTCATACATACCAAAAGTTCTCAAATCTGACCCAAATTGGTCCTTCAAATCCCCAAATCAAATTTTAAAATTCCACGCCCTAGTTTCTTCTATTTTTAGCTTAAGTTCCATAAATTTCTAGGTTAATTTCACAATAGAATCACGTTTTAGGTTCAAAAATCTTACCTCCAATCAGTTCTCCTAGAATCCCTCTTTAATCACCTTCAAAAAGCTCTCAAAATGCTCAGCTATGGAGGAAAAATGGCTCAAAATCGCGGATGAAATATTTTATAAACTTTCTACCCAGCTCTAGTATTCCTTCATTGCGATCGCGACCCAAGTCTCGCGATCGCAAAGCACTAAATTTCAACTTCCCAAAATAACACTATGCGAACGCGATACTGCTGCTGCGAACGCATTGCTTCCTCTCTCCAAACAACGCAAACGCGAGACTCCAGCTGCGAACGCAAAGGGCAATGACCCCTGACCCATACATCCTTATACGCGAACGCGAGGGACCTTATGCGAACGCGAAGTACAAACATCTAGCCCTCCACGATCGCGAATCCTCAAACGCGAATGCGCAGAGCAATTTACTGCCTTCCAAAATTTCTTCTACGCGATCGCGACACCACCTACGCGATCGCGAAGGCCAAAAACTCTACAACACCTGAACAGCAAAATTTGCAATCTCACAAGCCAAAAATGGTCCGATTGACCATCTGAAACTCACCCGAGGCCCCCGGGACCTCAACCAAAAGTATCAACACATCCTAAAACCTTATTCAAACTTGTTCCAATCATCAAAACACCTCAAACAACACCAAATCCATCAATTCACATCGAATTCAAGCCTAAGTTTTCTAAAAGCTTCCGAAATACGCTGTCGATAAAAAACCCAACCAAACCACGTCCGAATGACCTGAAATTTTGCACACACATCAAAAATGGCATGATGAAGCTACAACAACTCTCGAAATTCCATTATGACCCTCGGCTCAAAATCTCACCTACCAAACGGAAATCGCCAAAATACTAATTTCGCCAATTCTAGCCTAATTCTACACCGGACCTCCAAAACCAATTCCGATCGCACTCCTAAGTCATAAATCACCTCCTGAAGCTGACCAAACCATCGAAACTCACATCCAATCCCTCTAACACATAAGTCAATATCCGGTTGACTTTTCCAACTTAACCTTCTTAAAAGAGACTAAGTGTCTCATTTCTTACCAAATCCACACCGAACGCAAACCAATCAACCCGGCCACATAAAACATGGATAACAAAGTATAAAGAAGTAGAAATAGAGGAAACAGAGTGATAACTCATGAGACGACTAGCCGGTTCGTCACAGAATTAATTAGTGGAATTAGTTACTTGAAGTTATATTTACATTATGCAATTTATTTGAATAGCTTTGGTCCATTTGGAGTCGGGTACTCGTGGCAAGAACGTGATATCGAGTTGATTGAGCTGGTTCGAGGTAAGTGGCTTGCCTAACCTTGTGGGGGGAACACCCCTTAGGATTTGATATTGTTGATATATGAAATGCCTTGTACGTGAGGTGACGAGTGTGTACATGTGCTACTTGTTGAAAATCCTATTTTCATTAAGTAACTATAATTGTGTTTTTCTTCCTTGTTGTACATTACTTGCAATTTAAGCCTACTGTTAGTTTAGGGAAGCATGCATAAGTGACTTAATTATTTTACTTGCCCAAACTGCTTTATTTGAATTATGTGCAGCATGCTAGGTTAGAAATATCTATTTTTCTTAGTATGAAATTGGATTAGAATTGAATATTCTTCGCGATGCTGTTGTGTGCTTACTTTGGGACTACGGGACGATATCCCAAGAGATCCCCTACTTGTTTACTTTGGGACTACGTATTGGTATTCCAGTAGATCCCCTTGCACATTTATGATTGGGACTATGGGATAGCGCCCGGTAGATTCCCCATACCAAATATTTACTTTGTGACTATGGATTGGTGTTCTGAGAGTTTCCCTTGCACATTTACGTTTGGGACTACGGGACGGTATCCCGGGAGATCCCCTGTTGCTATCTTTGTATACTGAGTTAGATTCTTTTGGTGATTTTTTTTGTTATAAAATATTAGCACTTTAATCATATTGTCGTATTCTATACTGTTTGTCCTTATTTTATATTTATACCGGTAGGGCTCTAACCTTCCTCGTCACTATCCGACCGAGGTTAGGTTTGACACTTACTGGGTATCTCTGTGGTGTACTCATGCCCTTCTCTGCACATATTTTTCGTGTGCATATCCAGGTTCTTTGACTTAGCCCTACTATCCTTGAGGCGAGGCGATTCTTCAGAGACTTCGAGGTATATCCGCCGCGTCCGCAAACCGAGGAGTCCCTCTCCATTCTCTCTTGTAGTTATAGCCCTTATGTATTTCCTTTGATTTAGACATTCTGGAGTTATAACACTATGTAGTATCCATACTTTGTGATTTCATGAGATTCTGGATTTTGGGAGATCTTTTAGTTAGGAGTTTGTATTTGTATATGCCGAACGACATCTTAAACGCTTTCATTATGTTTATCTGCAGTTTCTTCTAGTTTTTATCTATTTTTTCCTTTTTCCGCAAATTGTTAGGCTTACCTAGTTGTAGAGACTAAGTGCCCTCACGATAGTTCACGGAGGGAGAACTGGGGTCGTGATATTTATATTGATGCATATGGTGAGGAAGAGAGATAAAGCACGAAGGGTGATGCCGTGCACATTTACATTTATATTGATGCATATGGAGAGGAAGAGAGATAAATTACGAAGGGTGATGCCGTGCACATTTCTATTATTTAAATGGTGAGGAAAAGTGATAAAGCACGAAGGGTGATGCTGTGCACATTTTTATTATTGATTGCATGGGGAGGATTGAGAGTAAAAGCATGAAGGGTGATGTCGTATTTTCATTTTCTGTTTGCTGTGATTATTTGCTGTTGTCGGTTCAAGTACATTAATAGTTTCATTTCCGTTATTAATGTGATCCTTATTCTGGTACCCCCATAGCATGTTGCCCCTTCCCGTTAATTTCTGTTTAGCTTCAATTATTGTTATTTTGTTAGATATCTTTTAACTGCACATATTTATGTTGGTTGTCGTGTCCTCGTCACTACTTCGCCAAGGTTAGGCTTGGCACTTACCAGTACATGGGGTCGGTTGTACTAATACTGCACTCTGCACTTTTTGTGCAGATCCTAGTAGTGGACCACAAGGATCGTAGTTCGAGGTTACTGCCTTCAGTCCACCAGAGACCTAAGGTAGTCCTGCAGGCGTCCGCATGCCCTAGCATCTCCTTCTATCCTAGTTTATTTCGGTTTTTATCTATTTTCGAGACAGATGTATATTTTTCTTTGTTCAGACCATTATCTGTGGTATTCGTAGAGAGTCCGTGAGTTGTGACATCAGTTCTAGAAGGAGTTTTATTATTGTTTCGTTATTAGTATTAAGATACCCTGTTAATTCTGTACTTCCGCATTTATTTCGCTGATTTTCTTTTGTTAACACGTAAATCGTTAAGAGATAAAAGAAAAAGGTAAAATAATTTGTAACGTTGGCTTGCCTAGCGAGTACAATGTTCGGCGCCATCACGGTCCTGACGGTGGAAAGTTCGGGTTGTGATACCTCGGAGTCCCCTTCTATCCCTCGTGTTAATTTCCCCTTGTTTTCTTCAGTCATGGATGTATAGAGCAGTTAGAAACTCTTAAAAGCTTGTGACATTGTGATATTCTGGGTTGTGGGAAGAATGAGTATTGTATATGCCGAACGGCATCGTTTCATCTTATTAACTATATTTGTTAGTTGTTATCCTTGTGTTTCATTTTATTTTTGCGATATTAGGCTTACCTAGTCGTAGAGACTAGATGGCGTCATGATAGTTCATGGAGGGAGAAACTGGATCGTAACAACTTGGCTAGTATTGGTGAGTCTATGATTAATAGCTAGAGGTTAGTAAGTTGAGACTTATTTGAGACATTTCTGTAAGATCCCAAGACCAGAAGGGAAAAATTTGTAAGATTTTGAGTTCTGGCCAAAATGTATACAAAAAGTAAATGAAAGGGATAGGAAATATCACATTTATTTTGTGAGAAGCCCTAAATTTTAGAGATAACTAATTTGATAGGTTATTTGCTTAGCCTTAAACTACAAAAGAAATAAGACCTTCTTATAAGGAAAGTAACATATATGCCTGATGAAAATAAAAATTACCTTTTCAATTATTTAGTCATATTGTAAAGCATCACTAAATATTTAAAAAGTTTAAGCACACTGATAGATAACCTATGTTTAAGCAACCTATTTCAAGTATTAGTATCACTTGTTTATCCCAACAACAGATAATATATTTCACTCAATAGGATAAATGAAATATGAATAAAATTAAACTACCAGATTGGTATTCTCTTGTTTCTCAGCTTATCCAAGCTCATATATTTTTTTTAATCTCGTCATTGTATTGGAAAAAAACCGGATTAAAGATGACGTGACATGACACGTAGGCCGGTCAAAAGGTCAACAATTAA
>MU683353.1:1269-45022 GCA_026770625.1 Nicotiana glauca
CCCAATTTTAATTTGAAGAAGACTCAGAGAAGAAATGGGTTTCGGCACAGTTTATATACAGTTCACAAAATATCAAAGCGGTAGAAGCAACATTTAGCACATTAAGACAAACATATAATAAAGATCAGATAATAAATAAGCCAAATACAACAATTATTCAAAGCTCGAATTCTTAAACCCTGAACCACTGGTTCTGGGTTTTTCTCCCCAGCAGAGTCGCCAGAGCTGTCACACCTCCTTTTTATGCACCTACCCCGGAGGGTAAAATGTATAAGCGAGTTTTTCCAATTAAAGTGATAATATTCGAAATGGGATTATTTATGTTTTTCAGAGTCGCCACTTGGAATAAATAACAGTATCCCAAGTCACCGATTTATTTAAATCCCAAATCGAGGAAAAATTTTTGACTTTCCATATGAAGTCTACGAACCAGAAATTCTAAGTAAGGAATTCTGTTGATCCGAGGGAAGGTGTTAGGCACCCCCGGATCCCGTGGTTCTAGCACGGTCGCTTAAACTGTTATAGATGGCTAGGATATCTGATTTTTATACATGTTATAAATTATGTGCTTTTATTAATTTTAAACCGCCTTTATTATTAAAACTATACATTTAAACCTTTAGACAAAACGGGCCTAATCGCAACATGGACCCGTGCTCCTAAAGAATATGCAGGTCAAACATGTGCCCGGGTCGTTCATTTTAGACTATGTCGAGTAGGACAGCTATCGAACTTTAGCAACATTTCAATTCATGTAAAGCAAAATGTCCGTTGAAGTTATTTCTAATTAACTCTATGCGAAGCGATGATGCATCCGTGATTTGTTAAACTAGGACAAATGATTAGTGAAAGGCTACAAACTAATCGGAGGATTGATTGCTGTGTCACAAAATAAAACTAGTTCAAGATGATTCATTGTTAGATGTGAAACTATCTGTCTTGAACTTCACTACTTTTATCCAACGTTAATTAACAAAAAGCTTTGAACTATAAAACCAAATCAAATTAACACTGATGTCTATAGAGTTCTCATGCTAACGAGGAAACATCAACTTAGTCTTAGAATCCATGATTTAAAACCAAACTTTAACAGTCCAAATTGTACAGATATACAACGTACAGCTAAACAAATGGACATGACAAACTTATCTAACTATAGACAAAAAGAAAAGCAGAAATGATACAGGCATATAAATCCAATGAGCATTTTTTATTCGTCAAGCTCCAGTTCAAGTTTACACCAATACTAGTTCAGAACTGTGTACCTGGAATGGAATAAAAGTGAAGTAGAAGAGTCAACAGTAAGCTATAACACAACAGACCAAACAACAGAACCAACAGTAGCAAAGGAACACAACTTAGAATCCAGCAAACTTAAAACCAGTTTAAGAACCCACGCGGCCAAACAAACAGTACTCCAACAGATCAACAACCAAATCAAATGTTTTGAATACCCCACTATAGAACAGAAAACAAAAGCTTCGGACTGTTTCTTCTCTCAAAACAGAAGTAATGGTATCACTGGATAAGATATCTAGTTCAAACTATATTCCGGTCTCTTAAAGGACTTATAGAAGCTGAAATTTATTTATAGATTGGAAGACAAACTCAAGAGGGAATAATGGAACAGTTCTTTTCTCTCCCAAGACTTTTTTGATTTCAAACTAAAAAAAGACCTTCTTTTAACTGTTCTGAAATTTCTCTTATATAACCCAAATTAAACTCTCCTTACAGCCTGTCCAACTTATTTAAGACTTATCAGATCCATGTTATTCCCTCTGTTTCATTTCCACTTTAGTTTGTCTAGGCATGGAACTTCTAATTTTTTAAGTTCTGGAGTTCAAAATGTAGTGAATATCCTACTGTACAGCAGGTTCCACTACCATTCTCATGTGCATTTTCAGCTTTTATCATTAAATTACTCTGGTTTCTGACTTCCCACTTCTAAAGACATTAGCCAGGATGTATTTTGCACTATAGTTCCCCTTTTAATTTATTTATTCATTAGTTTAAGGGTGCATTGAGTGTTCAATTGGCAGTCCACTTAACTAAACTCTGAACTTTTATCAGGATTCCAGCTATAACCAACTCACTTTCCTAAATTCAGCTATAAACGATTCAGACTTTAATTCAAGCAATGATTAGGACCAATTTAGACAGTATTAATAACATTACTGTCACATTGTTCTAACAAACAAACCTATGCAACTAATTGACGACATTCATTTAATTGATTCTAACATATATAATCGACAACAAATAATCGACATACAAACCAGTGATTCACAGTTTTCGGGCAAAACAGGGGAAATACGAAACTAATTATTCGACGATACTGATCGAAACGAATATGTATTCTATAACAAACACAATTAACAACAAACAGAAACAACAATCGACCAAATAAAAGGTCTTAAGGAGGAGAACAGAAGAGTCGACAAAACCGAAAAAGAAAAAAAAAATAACAAAACTGAACCTAATAACAAGTATTAAAATAAATAAACATAGAAGAAAGGAAGAAGAAATACCTCGAGAGAAAAATCAGAAATCAAAACGGACTTGGACCAATTTCGAACTTGAAACTTTTGAGGCCAAACAGACCTTAATCGAGTGTTCTCAACTGAGAACACTTCGACTAAGGTCCATCGGACAACCCAAACTCTTCAATTTGGACAAAAAGCCACGCTCAAATTTTTCTAGGGTTTTTGGGCTCGGATTGGGATTCGAGTGGTTTGGGATTGATTCGAACCAAACCAGCTATGGTTTGATGACGAGGGAGGCTAGGGGAAGGTCTGGTATGATTTTGGGGTCGATTGGGATAGGTTCATGTTTGGCTCGAATTTTTAAATGAAGATTCGAGAAGTTCCAAAAAGATTCGAGCCAAACGGTTTAAGGATTTGGGTTTGGGATGGTTAGAAGGTCTTAGGGTATTAATTTGGCGGCCATCGGAGAAGGTGAGGTTTTCTGGCCAACCTTCAATTTAAGATTCGAAGAGTTGGGGCCTGATTCGAGGGGAGCTATGGTGATGGTTGGAAAAGGGAGGTCGAGGTGAGTTTGTGGTATAAAAATGGGGGCATTTGGGAGTTGCCTGCCGCCGTGAGGCGATTTCCGGCGCCGGAGGCTGGTGGTTGAAGGCGGCGTTACAGGGGGGGTCTCTGAGGTTAGAGAGACGGGTGAAATGAAATGAGAGGGGTCAGGAGTTTGGGGGGTTTGGTATACCAAAAGTAATCAATTAATTTGAACGTTAGATCAAATGATCTTAACGGCTCAGATTAGTTGATGAGGGACGAGGCGGGGTCGTTTGGTATAGAAACGGGGTCGTTTGGGTTTAATGAGAGGTTGGGTTTGGTAAATGGTTGTGGATCGGGTCGGATGTGGGTAAGGGTTGGAGGATCTGGACCGTCGATCAAGTGAGATCAACGGTCAAGATGGGGCGTGATGGAACGACGTCGTTTGGGGCGTCTGTGAGGCTTGGGCCAATTGGACCGGGTAAGGGGTGCAATTTGGGCTGGTTTGGGGTGGGCCTGGTCTGATTTTCTCTTTGATTTCCAATTCTCTTCTTTTCTTTTTTAATCCCTAATTTATCAAAAACCAAAAATTCTAAATTACATTACAAAATCAAATTAACTTATAAAATACTAATTAACTTCTACTAACAATTAGCACACCATTAAATATCAATTTGAAATAAAATCACACAACTAAATCTTTAAATGCTAAAATATAAAGCGTATTATTTTTGTGATTTTTATTTTTGCAAAAATAAAACTTAATTTCTCCTAATAGATCCTAGATGTAAACGCAATATATTTTTGTATTTTGACATTAATTTAACAAATAAACACGCACAAACAAATGCAAACAATAGAGAAAAACAATACAAAATCCACAAAAAATCACACACAAGACAAAATTATTTTATTTTGAATTTTTGGGAGTGATCCTCACATTGGGAAAAAATCATGTGCTCACAATTTGTCTCTAAAATAAAAGAAAAAGTCCTAATTAATCATTGTTTAAAAACATCTTGAATTTTTTACCATAAACCAGATCGGGCCTTGAATATGGACTATTTAAAGAAATCCACATACGCATATGCATAAAGGCAAATCCGAACAAGCTTGGCCCAGGTCCAAACGAACAAATAATTATGACAGGAACTGGGCCTTCAATTTGAGTAACTAGGCCCAAAAGAGCTGGCGATGTCTGGTCGTTGAACCAGATGAATTAGACCAAACGCTTACCGAGATTAATTCAAAACGGGCTGAATGTCTTCAACAATGGTAACTGGAAAACAATATGCAACTACTTAAATGAACTAAATGTTGATCGATTGAATTTTAAATTTCATGCTCCAGTTATTTTACCTAATTACTACAAGTGAATTCCTAATTATTCCTAAAGGTGGACATCAACCAGTACTCATGGATTAAGTTCAGTAGTAGAGGCAGCTCAATTGTGATTTTCATAACTATTGAAAATAAACAGATCGAGTCTAGAAATTAACACTAAGGACTAACATTAACATTTAGAAGCTAACATTATACTATTCAGTATGCTGTGCAAACTAAAGTCATTTACTCAAATGATTCACGATTTCAAACTGGACATATTGACATAACGTACTGAAATATAAAAAAACTATCTGAACCTGTTTCTCTATAACTATTAAAACGGATTAGGCTACAGTACGTCACCCTACACTATACTAGTAAATCAACTGAGCCAAATTAAAATTGCCAACTACGAAATTCATAAGCTCATAAGAAAAAGTGCAGCAGTCCACAAATTTAAACAGTTCAAAGTTAATACACAGTTTATTACAATAAGCAAACTATCAAATCACAAAATTCTATCTAAACGTGACAGAATTATAAACGTTTCAAATACGCAGCAAGGAGGCAGCCTTAATTTCATATCATGCTCAAAGTGTGAATCCACATCAGAGACTCGAGGTGTGTACCTGGAGATCACAATACAACAGAATGAGAGATCATCGGGAATAATAACTTTCAACAGCAGTAGAAGTTCAACAGGATCACAACCACCAATAATTGGATTTCAAACGACACCAATCACACCCAGTTTTCAGTCCAACTATACGTATTTGACAGTAAACCACTTGAACACAGCCAAATAAACTCAAAATCGAAACCAGACGATCCAGAAATGTTTAGAATCAAACAGATCTACTAGATTAACTCAAAACCAATTCAAATAAACCCAAAATCACTCGAAAACCCACCCAGTAAACCTCAACAATCAGAAGAGAAGAGAAGAGAATTGGTCAAAATTGACCAAAAATCAATGTAACAATGCTTATTTTTTTTATTTTTGTTGTATTTGTTTTCTTCTGTTTTTGTATTTTTGTCGTAATCTAAGATCTAAAGAAGGATTTTCTTACTTCTACTGATATGAATTTCGAATTTAGAATTCAGATTTGTGGGAGAGGTTTTGGGGGGAATTTTGGAGGTCCAAACTTATTAATCAAGGTACTAGGGCTGCCTTTGTTAGGCAAAGAAGGGAAAATAATGTTCTGAAAATTTTACTCATTTTATTCCCCCTTTTTATTTTAAGAAATTGCATATTAGTCCCAAAGTTGTGGCTTGTTGCCCAATTTACTGCATTAAAAATACAGAAACTTACAGTTAAGACCTCTTCTAGAAGGATCTAGAGTGTTTTCCTACCTATGGAATGCCTATACTACCTTTGTTTGAGTTCTAAAATTACCAAGTCTTAACAAACCAGCCCTTTTAAATGCCTAAACTACCCTTGATTGCCCCCTGAAATTACTAACCCAAACAACCCCTTTACTTTAGTTAAAATTTAATTATAGTTAATCCTAGTGAATCTAAATCAGCTATAACAAATCAACAAAACTAAAATTTAACTCTAATTACTACTAACTAACCTAAATGTTTTAGTTAACACTAACAATGAATTAATCAACTAACAAAATAAAGTAACTAATCAGTTAACAAATAAAATAAACACTAAACCAAACAAAAAAACACTGAAATATAAAATCATGGACTGAAATCATGAACTGAAATCATGGATTAATAAACACGAATTAAAACAAATAAAAATTGAAACTAAAGAAGAACAAAAATTATGAACTGAAATCAAACTAAATCAAAATTAATTCCAGCAAAACAAAAAATAAACAAGAATTAAACTAAAATAATAAGAACAAATATAGAATTAAAGAAACATAATCACTTTGAAAAGAAACTTACTGATTTTGTTCTTCCGTGGGTCGAATTCGAATTGAACCTCCAAATAATATTATATGTTTGTTTTTAGTAAAAAAAAAACAGAATGTTATTTGGAAGTCAACTCGAGACTTGGTAATTTTTTTAAAGAAAATCCAACGGCGTTAGTAACCCTAGATCTAAAATTGAAGAAATTTCGTTGAGTTTTGAAAGGTTTTGGTTTGGGATTGAGATGAGGAGGGCTAGGAGATTGTATGGTGTTAATTTGGACGAGTTTTGGGAAAGGTAGGGTTTGACCAGATTTTAGATCTAAAATTCGAGCAAATTGGCTAAGAATTAAAAAAAATGATTTTGGAAGTTGGAAAGAGGAGGAGGAGAAGAATCAATGGAGAATTTTTGGGGTCGTTTGGAGTATCGCCGCCACCGGCGGACGACAGAGAAGGGTGGCGTTACGCCGGTGTTACAGGGAGGGGAAATGGTACGAGGAAGGTGAAGAGTGTCTTAGGGTTTGGTATATTTTTGGACACTTTTATTCTAATTCAAGAATCAATCTGGGCCGTTAGATTTGAGGGTATGGATGGTCATGATCCATTGACGCCAAAACGACGTCGTTTTGGGCGTTTATGGACCTGATTAGGGATTGGGTTGGGCTGGAGTGGATTGGAGTGGGGTTTTGGGTTTGGGCTAAGCCAATTTTGGCCCAATTTATTTCTTTTGTTTTCTCCTTTTTATTTCTTTTATTTATTTTTTGTATTTCATTTTGTATTTTTCTTGAGTTTATAAAAATGAAAAAATTAAAATGAAACCTAATTTATTTCCAAAAATTAAGCTAATTAATTCCTAAAATTTTTTAAAGTTTATTTCGTGACAAATCCTATATTTAACAATTAAAAATGCAAAAGTGGACTATTTTTGTTATTTTCTTTATATTTTGTTCTAAAAACAACTTAACCACTAAATAATCCTAAAATATGAAATTAGATCCTGAATGCAAATATCAAGCATATTTTATATATTTTTATATGAATTACTGTTCACAAATAAAATGCAAATAATTAACAGAAAATAATACAAAATTCACAAAATTATAAAATACTGAAAGAAAATTATTTTATTTAAATCTTTGGGAGTAATTCACTTAGGGAAAAAATCATGTGCTCACAATTGGCATATTCAAAAATAAAAAATTAAGCGTTTCATAGAATACGATGACTATAGACAGAAGTATCGCTTAAAATCAAAGTGAACCAGTTTTGGTTTGATCTAAAAGGGATCTGAAACCCTAATTTAAGGGTAAGTAAGAATCAATAGAGATACACAAAGATCCATACACATAATAGAATAATAATAAACATAGACGGAACAATGCAAAAGTCAAGAATTTTAACAAATTTTGGTTTGATTCTTTTGAGATTTGCTTGCCATGTTTAGGCAAGCGGTACAAAGAAGGATCCAGTACCGGGGGTTTCAGATATGGCAAGAATCGGCCATAGAATCCCATGTTAGGTAGGAATATGAGAGGGATTTAGGGGGAAAGACGGCTAGGGTTTGAGAGATGAGAGGTGAGAGGATTCAAGGGTGGCGGGCGGGTGAAAATGATTTAGGGTTTGGGTTTTGGGTATAATTAAAAAGAAGGGTGTAATATGGGCCGTTGATCTTAGAGATCAATGGCCATGATTTAAAAAGGATTTTTAGGCCAGGTAGGTTTAGTTTATTGGGCTCGGGTTATTTGGTTTGGGAGGGATATTTTGGGCTAGGTTTTAAATACCCAATATTTAATAAATAAACAATTTATAAAAGTAATTACTAAATAACAAAAATATAATTTGTGCACTAAAATGATTAACAATAATCACTTAATATTATAAAAATATAAAAAGTCATCTTCTGTCTACATAATATAATTATACATTAATATGGGCTATTATTGCAAAAATATGCAATTAGCCCTAAAAATGCAAATGTAATATGAAAAATGCACTGAAAATAGTTAAAACCTCATGTTGGTATAAATGATAAGTTTAGATGATTAAATAATCATAAAATAATTTGGAGATAATTATTGGATACTTATATATAATAAAATATAGAAATAAATTGGTTTGAAGTCTTTAAAAATTATAAAAAATTATTATATATATATATATATATATATATATATATATATATATATATAGGAGAAAAGTTGGGTATCAACAGATGCCCTTCTTTACCCATGAATGATGAAAGAATTTTTGGGTAAAGAAATGATGACTGATTTTGACCGAATGGGATGATTTAAAAATAGAGGCGGAAATCCGGTTTTTGAGTTGCCTACATATCCCTGGTTTTACAGAAATCAGGCCATGTGTTGTTCTGGACCCAACGGTGAATGAAGGCATTGAAATTGTTATTGGAATGGTCGTGTGTTTCGGAAAGGGTTCTTTTTGTGAAGGATTGTATGGGGTGCAAAATTATTAATGTGAATCTGAAATGTAATAGACACGTTATAGAGAAAGTATCTGAATAGACATAGAGTATGAAGTGAGAATTGATGATGGTCGGTTACATCTAAATAGGGATATGCATTCGATTTATCGATTCGATTTTGACCCTTATCGATAATTACTTATCGATTATCGAATTGTACATATGTTTATCATTATCGTTTCAATAAGGTTTCAATTTTTTTGATTTCGATTTATTAATTTTTGGGGATCAATCCGATTATCGATTACACCAATAAGAAAATTTGTGGGATTCCGCGAAAAGTATATTGCTATAAACACGCCTAACTAATATGGACAAAAAGAATCTAAAATAAGATGAGTACCATTTATAACATAAAAATTGTGTCAACAAGCACAGAAATGTATGCCACCAACACTCTAACAGTATAAAAAAATACATCATCACGTCTAATTTTATTTTCCATTAATTTGAACTTCATTTCCTCGAGCTTTAAATATGATCATTCCTTAAATGTGGTAAAGGAAATAATAGGATTAGGGACTTAAGGAAAACGAAAGGGTATTACAGAATAAGGGTAATTTTTTATCTTTTTAGTATATCTTATCAGTTTATCGATAAACCGTTAACCGAAGAGGACAAAATTGAAATCGAAATCAATAACTCGATAAGGAAAATTTCGAAATCGAAATCGATAAATTGATAAACAGATAATAAATAATCGATTCGATTTATCGATAAACCGATTCGAATGCACACCTCTATGCCTAAAGCATTTGCAGAATGCAAACATTTTGAATGGAACCGGAGCGAAGATTGCTCCCATTTGAAGAGTGGTTACTTCTTCGATTACCTGCAAAACTTAAAACACGATGCATGCAAATATATATGGGTTGTTACAAGAATTTAAACATGATGCAAATTCCCTTTGGACCCTGAAGATTGTCTTCAGACGGTGAGGATGATCTCCTTAGATCATGATATCCTAGGCTATGAATCATATGACAAGGGATTTGCAGGTCACAAAATAACGTTCTCGGGCCATGAGAATGGTGCCTCCAAACCATGACTCTTTTGAATAATGATGTGCAATATTGAAGGAGACTTAGACCATGACATGGTGTCTTCGCGCTCCGGGGATTATGCCTTCGGACTATGACGCCTTTGGATAGTATGGCAATGTTTCAGCCCAAGAAATGCAGAGACATGATGATGGGTCATATAAGCAAAACAAGGCAGAGCTTAGTCTTGCATAAGATTGGGATAGATCTTAGCCCTCGGGAAAGCAAAATAGTGCTAGATTTCAAGTATCGTAGCATTCGGTATTAGGCAACGAAAGGCAGAGTTTATCCTTATGCAGTTGGGTAGGCAATGCTTATCCTCATGCAAGAAAGGAAGACAGTGCTTAGTCTCATGCAATGAAAGGCAATGCTTAGCCTTACACAATTTAAGGAGGCAATTCTTAGACTTATGCGGGAAGAGGAGACAGGTCTTAGTGTCATGAAATAGAAGGTAGTGCTTAGTCTTATGCAGTTGAGGAGGAACGGCTTAGCCTCATGCAATTGGGAGGCAATGCTTAGCCTCGTGCCAGAAAGGGAGACAGGGCTTAGTCTTATGCAATGAAAGCCAATGCTTAGCCTTATGCAGTTAATGAGGCAAAGCTTAGCCTCATGCAAAATGAAGACAATGCTTAGTCTCATGTAGTGGAAGGCAATGCTTAGCCTTATGCAGTTAAGGAGGTTGGGTTTAGCCTCATACAAAATAGAGACAATGCTTAGTCTCGTGCAGAGGAAGGTGTTGGTACCCAATTTTTCCCTCATATTACTCAAACGTGTGTATATATATATATATATATACACCTTCAAAATAGTGCATATGCACTATCACTTGGTTTATAAACATATACAAGCAATTTTTATAATTTTCTATAATTTTTAAAGGCTTTTAATCAATTTATTACTGCATTTTTTATTAGTTGCATCTCGAATAATTTTTATGATGATTTATCATTTAATTTTCATCATTTATATCCATATTAAGCTTTAAATATTTTTGATGTATTTATCATAATCATATTTGCATAGCTAGAATTGCATATTTTGCCATAATATCCCATATATGTGCATAATTACATATTTAACAAAAAAAATCTTGTTAAATTTTTATAATATTAGGTAATTATTTTAACTCATTTTCATGTACAAGTGATATTTTTGTTATTTATTAATTATTTTTTTAATTATTTATTTATTGAATTGGGTATTTAAAATCTAGCCAGTAAGAAACCCCAATTTCGGACATGCACTACCCAATTACCCAAGCCCAAAATAAATTAACACAAGACCTGTTAGCCCAATCCCCATACCCCTAACCCAATCCCCTCTAAATCACGGTCGTTGATCTCTGAAGATCAACAGCCTCACATCACTCCCTCCTTTTAATTAACCTACTCGTCCCCACACCTTAACTTATTATTCCAACTCCCGCCGTCCCCGTATTCTCTCAAACCTGCCCCCCTCTCCTCTCAAAACCCTAGCACCGTCACTCAAATCTCTCCGATTCCAACCCCAAAAATGAAATCAATCTATGATTCCTTTACCATATTAGTCCTACCTCCCTATTGGTTACCCGTTTTTTGTATTACATAATGGCTTGCCTAAAACGGCAAGCAGATTTTGTAAGAATTGAACCAAAATTGGTTCAAATTTTTAACATGTTGTTTATTCCATCTATGATCATAGCTTGTTCTTTGTCAGTACGAATATTTTCGTATCTCTCACTAATTCGTACATAACCCTAAGGTTAGGATTTTCAGATCCTCTTTTGCTTCGAACCAAAATTGGTTCAAACTTTAATTTTAAGTATTTTTTCGTCTATATTCACTCTGTTACGCAAATCTTCCTATTTCTGTTAATTTCTTTTACTTACCCTAAATTAGGATTTCAGACCCTAAATTTGGACGAGATCTGGTTTGATTAGGTGTTATTTTGAATGATTTGTTGCCCGCATTCATCGCATTTAATATGTATTTGATTATCTTTATTATCTATTGACTTGTGAAGATTTACCTAAAACTAGGGTTTGAGAACTTTCTATGTCTTTACTGATTTTCTGATTAATATCCTTTTCTTTCTCGTATGGGACTGATATTTTCCTTATCTGTGTTCAATCTGCGATGTTTCCTTTATTTACTTACCTTATTTTGCCTTGAAACTGAATGTTAATCGATTCTATGTGATATTTTCCTTATTCTTAGTGTTACTCTCTCGATTGCATACAATTATTCTCTCATTAATTCACTGAACTCCGTATTATTTTCCTTAAAACTAGACTTCAATTGATTTAGTGATTAATTTCTTTCCTTGTTTATCTGTGTTTGATTTCTTTCCGTATTCGTTCGCCTACTTGAACGCTATTTAAGCCTTTTCCCTTTCCCCTTTAGACAAACTTGAACTCTCTGTACTCTCACTAAAAAACTAATCTTTTCTTTTTGATCTCGTTTATTTTTGGACTTGGCCGGCTGAAAGCCAAGGCCAATTAGTTCTGGACTTAAAGTGTATTTTCTTTCTTTCCTGCCTAATTTGTGAGTCATTACCCCTTGCTATTTTTTTTCTATGTCTCCCTAATCTGTGTTGTTCGACCAGCATATTCGAACTTCATTTTGAGCATGATTCTGCCTTTATGCTTCTATGAGTTCATGATTGATACTGCTAATTGGTTATTTTGAATAATAATATGAATTTTCTTAAAACCTAGTTTAATGTTTTAACTTGTCTCATGCACACAGTTTAGGATCCCAAAAGGTCATCACCTATTTTCCTATTTATTCCATACTTCCAAGGCCTTAAAAACCTCATTTTTAGTTATCTCGATTTGCGGGCGCAGTTCAGTTGCGTTGCCGGAAAGCCTAAATGTGAAATTTTGCAAAAACTGTTAAAATTTTGGTATTAAAATGAATAAGTTTGATAATGGTCAACATTTTGGGTAAACTAATCTGGACCCATGATTTGACGGTCTCACAGGGTCCGTAGAAAAATATGGGACTCAGGCGTATGCCCGGAATCAAATTCCGAGGTCCCAAGCCCGAGAAATGAATTTTTGAGTAAAATTGTTTTTCTAAAATTTTTAAGGAAAAATTTAAATGAAAATTGATTAGAACGTGTTGGTATCGGGCCCGTATCCGGTGCCCGGTACAGGTGTTATATGCGATTTAAGATATTTCTATGAAATTTAGTTGAAATCGGACGTCGTTTGACGTGTTTCAGACTATAAGTTCCAAATTTTAAAGTTTATGAAGCTTGAAGAAAAACTATTGATTTTGAGGTTTGATTCATTGTTTTTGATGTTATTTTGGCGATTTGATTTAAACTACAACACAATTCCCGAAATTAGCCAAATCTGACCCTCGGGCCCACGTCTCATAATTCGACAATATTTACATCAATAGAACCATTATTTCACCACGAGTTCATGCATATCAAAAGTACAAAAATCGGACCTCAAATTACCCCTCAAATCTCGACTCAAAGCTCTCCAATTAACCAAGCCCTAATCCCCAAATTTACAACTGATTTTTCCTTAAATTTCATGCTAACAATGATTAAAATCACCATAATAACGAGCTTAAGAACCAAGGACATTACCTCAATGAATCCCTCTAAAAATGTCACTTCAAACGGCTCCTTAAAGCTTCACCCCGAATGAAATATTGAGAAAAATGGCCAAAAATTGCAAAGAGTGAAATATATACCTTCTGACCCAGGGATTTCGCACTTGCGGTCATTTTCCGCTTCTGCGTTCTAACCCATCGTATCTGCGGTTTTCACTTAAAGGTCTAAGACCGTACCTGCGTTTACTATCTTGCACCTGTGCCATCGCATATGCATACAAATGTCCTTTCTGTGGCTCCGCCTAACTCACCTCTTGGCCACTTCTGTGGCTTGCTTCCGCATATGCGGGATTCGCACCTGCGGCCTCCCAACTACAGATGCGCTACATCAACCATAAAACTTCAACTGCCAAACTCAACTCCAAAACCTCCCTTCAACCATTCGAAATCACCCTAAGGCCCCCGGGATCTCAACAAAAGCACGAACACGTCATATACCATTATCTAAACATATACCAATCCTCAAAATACCTCAAACAACATCGAATCAACCATATAATATCGGATTCAAGCCTAACGTTCCAACAATCTTTCAAATTCTGCTTTTGATCAAAAAGTCTATCAAAACACGTCCGAATGACCTGAAATTTTGCATACATATCCCAAATAACGAACCTACTGCAAGTCTCAAAATTCCATACTGACCGATATATCAAAATCTCACCTATCAACCGGCAAATGCCAAAATTCTATTTTCGCCAATTCAAACCTAAATTTACCACGGACCCCCTAAACACTTTTCGATGGCACTCCCAAGTCCCAAACCATCTTCTGAAGCTATCCGAACCATCGAAATTCACATCCAAGACCCTTTTCACATAACTCAACATTCGGTTGACTTTTCCAATTTAAGCTTACTCAAAAGAGACTAAGTGTCTCAAACCATACCAAAACCTCTCTGAACCCGAGCCACTAACCCGATAACATTTAATACAGCTAAACAAGTAATAAGAAGCAAAAATGGGGAAAACGGAGCAGTAACACATAAAACGATCGGCCGGGTCGTAACGTCCTCCCCTTCTTAAATAGATATTCGTCCTCGAACGGGTCAAGAAACATACCTGAAGCCTCAAATAGGTGAGGATATCTGCTCTGCATCTCCCGCTTGGTTTCCTAGGTAGCCTCCTCCATGAGCCGACCTCTCCACTGCACTTTTACTAAAACTATGCCCTTTGACCTCAACTTTCGAACCAGATGCAACAAAATAGCCATTGGCTCCACATCATAAGTTAAATCACCATCGAACTAAAGTGTGCTGAAATCCAGAACATGAGGTGTATCGCCAATATACTTCAAGAGCATAGAAACATTAAATACCGAATTCACACTCGACAATTTGGGTGGAAAAGCTAGCTCATAAGCCACATCCCCAATCCTCCTAAGTACCTCAAAAGGCCCAACGAACCGAGGACTCAATTTACCTTTCCCCCCAAATCTCATAACACCATTCATGGGCGAAACCTTCAACAGAACTTTCTCCCCAACCATGTAGGACACATCCTGAACCTTTCTGTAGGTATAACACTTTTGTCTCGACTGCGCTGTATGAAGCCTCTCCTTGTTCACCTTCACCTTGTCTAAAGGATCCTGCACCAAGTCTATACCCAATAACTTAGCCTCACCTGGCTCAAACCAGCCGACCAAAGATCTACATTGTCTCCCATACAAAGCCTCATATGGAGCCATATGAATACTCAACTTATAAGTGTTGTCATAAGCAAACTCTGTGAGAAGTAGAAATTGATCCCATAACCCTACAAAATCGATGACACAAACACGTATCATGTCCTACAATATCTGAATAGTGCACTCACACTGCCCGTCCGTCTGAGGGTGAAAAGTTGTACTCAACTAAACTTGAATACCCAAATCTCGCTGTACACACCTCCAGCACTGTGAAGTAAATTGAGTACCTTTATCTGAAATGATGGAAACTGGGACATCATGCAAACTAACAATCTCCCGGATATATATCTCTACCAACCGCTTTGAAGAATATGTAGTACAGACAGGATCGAAATGTATGAACTTGGTTAGCCGATCCACAATCACCCAAATAGCAACGAACTTCTTCAAAGTCTATGGAAGCCCAACTACATATGGTGAAATCGGGGAGCCAATTTCTCGATAACAAGGCATTATTGAAGATCACCTCCGAGGCTTGAGACCACGGACCGAGTACCCTCCCCCGAGATCTATCAACATTCGATTTGGGGGTAACATTTGCCAAAACCCCAAAGGGCGTGGGGAGTCTCGAAGAATGCAGCGGGGGCCAAGGAGGAGCCAAATATGGTACATGGATAGTATCTGCTCAAAACATATGACTGGGGACAAGTACCAGTTCCTTTCACTTAAGGACTTAAAAGGAGGTAATGTCTCCTTTGGTAATGGAAAAAGGGTGAGATCATTGGGGTTGGAAAGGTAGGCAACACTGATTATCATTCCATAGAGAATGTCTACCTGATAGATGGCTTGAAATATAGTTTAATAAGTGTGCCACAATTGTGTGACAGAGGTAACCTTGTGGCTTTTACCTCCACCAAATGCTTTGTGATTAACCTTACCACTAACAAGACTGTTTTGCAGGGAAAAAGAGTTAACAATATTTACATTGTATATTTGTCAACTCTTTCAGAAAATGAACTCACTTGCTTAAGTGTGTTAGTTAATGATCCCCTCATATGGCACAAAAGACTTGGTCATGCCAGTCTAAATCATCTAAACAAATTAGCCTGCAAGGACTTGGTTGTAGGTTTACCTAATATCAAGTTCAAGGAAGACAAAGTTTGTGAGGCATGTGCAAGGGGGAAGCAGGTAAGGCCATCCTTCAAATCCAAGAAAATGGTAAGTACGTCTAAGACGTTGGAACTAGTTCATATGAATCTATGTGGTCCAATGAGAACCATGAGCAGGGGTGGAAAGAAGTATGTAATGGTGCTGGTTGATGACTATTCTAGATTCACCTGGGTTTTATTTCTGACTTCCAAAGATGAAGCATTTGACATGTTTTCTGCATTTGTTAGGAAGACTCAGAAACAATTAGGAAATCATCTTGCACCCATTAGGTCTGATCATGGAACTTAGTTTAAAAACTCTAAGTTTACTGAATTTTGTGATGAAAATGGCATATATCAGCATTTCTCTGCCCCCAGGACTCCACAACAAAATGGAGTAGTTGAAAGGAAAAATAGAACTCTTGAGGATATGGCTAGAACAATGTTACTATCTAGAAAATTGCCTCATAGCTTCTGGGCAGAGGCTGTAAACACTACATGTTACATCATAAATAGATGCATGACCAGACCTCTAGTAGAGAAGACTCCCAATGAGTTACTTAAAGAGAGAAAACCAAACATATCCCATCTTAGGGCTTTTGGTTGCAAGTGCTATGTGTACAATAATGGAAAAGACTCCCTAGGAAAGTTTGATCCCAGAAGTGACGAGGGAGTATTCTTGGGATATTCTTCACATAGCAAAGCTTATAAAGTTTTTAATAAAAGAACGCTGTGTGTAGAAGAAAGTGTGCATGTAGTATTTGATGAAACTAACATTATTTCTGAGAGGTAGGAACATGAAGATGAAGCCATTGGACTGGTCAAAGACTTGGCTAAAGCATCAGCTCAAGTCAAAGTGACACCTACAGAAGGAACATGTAATGGAACAGGTTCTTCCTTACAGGGCAACCTGACAAGGGGAAGAAATCAAAGAGGAATTGAAATAAACTCCTTAAAGGAACCTGTCCATAACCTGTTCCTCATCAAATTGCTTATACATCCAGCAAAAGCCAGTTGGTTGTAAAACCTCATAAGTATCAAAGTTCTCATCCCATTGAGAACATTATCACCGATCCAACATCTGGAGTCAAAACCAGATCAAATTAAAGAATCTGTGTGCTTTTGATGCTTTCCTATCCATCATTGAACCTAAAAATATTGTTGAGGCTTTTCAGGATGCAGATTGGTGAATGCGATGCAGGATGAGCTAAACCAGTTTGAAAGAAGTCAAGTTTGGCACCTATTTCCAAGACCCAAGGATAGATCAGTCATTGGCACCAAATGGGTCTTTAGGAACAAACTTGATGAAGATGGAACTGTCACAAGGAACAAGGCAAGTTTGGTAGTCCAAGGTTACAGCCAAAAGGAAGGAATAGACTATGATGAGACATTTGCTCCAGTTGCAAGACTAGAGGCGATCAGGCTTCTCATAGCTTTTGCAGCACATATGGAATTCACTCTCTATCAAATGGATGTCAAAAGTGCCTTCCTGAATGGCTACTTGAAGGAAGAAGTGTTTGTGAAACTACCTCCAGGGTTTGAAAGCAAAGAATGTCGCGAACATGTGTACAAGCTGGACAAGGCTCTCTATGGACTCAAACAGGCACCAAGAGCATGGTATGAAAGATTGTCAAAATTCCTACTGGAGCATGGGTACAAGAGAGGTAAAATAGATAGTACCTTATTCTTAGGGGAAAAAGGTAAGGACCTTCTTCTTGTACAAACTTATGTTGATGACATAATCTTTGGGGCCACCACTGACAAGCTAATGAAAGAGTTTGAAAAATTAATAGGAAGTAAATTTGAAATGAGCATGATGGGTGATCTTAACTTCTTCTTAGGATTGCAGATCAAACAAAGTCAAAATGGAACCATGATTCATCAGTAGAAGTATACAAAAGAACTAATCAGGAAGTTTAAAATTGAAGATTCTAAAGAAATAGATGCACCTATTGCAACTGCCACTAAATTAGATATTGATGAACCTGGTTCATCAGTTGATCAGAAGTTGTATAGGGGTATGATTGGTTCACTTTTGTATCTTACTGCTAGTAGACCTGACATTGTTTTCAGTGTAGGGATATGTGCTCATTTTCAGGCAAATCCAAAAGAGTCTCACTTAACTACTGTCAAGAGGATATTGAGATATTTGAAGGGCACTACTGAATTGTGTCTTTGGTACTCTAAAGGTAGTAATTTCAATCTAGTAGCATATGTTGATGCTGACTATGCAGGTTTCCTAGTGGATAGAAAAAGCACCTCGCACTTCCTTGGCTCATGTCTTATATCATGGGCTACCAAGAAACGAAATTCAGTAGCCCTATCTACTGATGAAGCTGAGTATGTGACTGTAGCTTCTTGTTGTGCTCAACTACTATGGATTAAACAAAAATTAGTAGATTTTGGTATAGAAGTGGGATGCATACTAATATTTTGTGATAACACTAGTGCTATAAGTATAACAAAGAACCATATTCATCATAAAAGGACCAAGCACATAGATGTTAGACACCACTTCTTGAGAGATAATTATGAGAAAGAATTAATCTCAATAGAATTTTGTGGTACTGATAAACAAATAGCTGACATCTTCACCAAAGCACTGAATAGGGAAAACTTTGAAAGGAACAGGTTGGATTTAGGGATGATTAAGATCACCTAAAAGGAACCAGTTCAGAATGCAATGAAAAAAAATATTTTTGGTTAAAAGGTCTGATTTTATATAAATATCAAGAATAGTTCTTACTCAGTCTCATACTTTAATCAGTATACTCCTGTGACGTGTGTTTATATTAATTCATTGATCTCTTACAAAGTCTTTTTTCTATTCTGATATATGAGGCATAATCAAGAGGAGTTTTACTTGAAGAACCTGGTTCATCAGTATATGCTCATGAGAAAAGGTTAGGTATGTTTCTATACTTTGCACAATTAGAAAAATAAATATTCCAATTATGAGCAGAAGTCATATCCTAACCAAACTCCTAAAAATATAACCGTTGAGCATTGAACCAGTTTCATTCCCTTAGAATTCTAAATAAAACGGGATTATTTCCTAAAAACTAGCGTCGATCAATTACCACTTAAAGACCAGAGTCCTAATAGGATTAGACTCCTGATTGACCACTGAAAAATATTTCCATTACTGCACCTAATCATACTTCACTTTAAATACACTCTACATATTCCTACCTCATTCCATAACAGTCATTAGGTGTTAAAACCCCTGATCATCCTCCTTCTCTCTAAAATTCTCCGAAATTCCCAAAACCCTCTAGAAATTCTCTGCCATGACTAACCCTTAAGAAAATACATTAACTCCCCTACCAGCATCTCCTAACACATCTTTATCTGTACCTCTTAGCGACAACCCCAAATCGAGATTCCGCCGGCAAAAAAATATTGGCAAAAAAGACTGTAGCTATTGGTGCTCTGAGAACAGCTCTCAATAAAAAAATGAAAGCGTGTCAAAAAGGAGAAAACTCTGAAAAGGAATCATCTGACTCAAGCTCCGAGTCTGAAGCTTTGTCTCTGCAAGTGATGGAGAAGAACATGGGTCTTATTAATCAAACAAGAATCAAGAAACCCCTAAAGAGGTAAATACATGCTATGTTTTTGCTGATGTAGTGGAGAAAGTAGATGATAGGTTTGTGTTGGTGGTATCTGTGAGAGCTGTAAGCGAGGGAGAATCGAAGAGGAAGGGAAAGATAAATAAAGGTAAAATTCTTGCAATTTGTGGAGGAGATGAGGAGAGTGGAAACAAGCCAGGGGGAAGTGAATCTGGGGAGGCTGCTGAAGGTCTTGTGCACCTGAGTGAACAACAAGATGCACTTAGTCCCTCTGTGGAAGAAACCTTGGCTGGCAGTCTGAAGAAAGTTGGAGCAAGCTATGATCCCAAGAAGCACAAAGCTTCTTCTCAAAAGGCTCCAACTGCATCTAAGCCAACAAAGAAGAGTAAGGTGTCATATCCTAAGTCTACTGTCCCTTCAGTACCAAAGGTAAGAGCTACTAGAAGCAGGGTAAGGCAAAGTGAGGCTAAATTGCATAAAGCCCTAGAGGCAAGCAAGAAAAAGAAGAAGGAAAAGGGAAAATCTAAAGTTGTGGAAAGTTCTGTGGCTGCAGAAGAAGAGGAGAAGGAGATGGAACTAGTTCATTAAGAAAGAGGTACAACTGAGAAGGTTCCCACTCCTACATCAAATAAATCCAAGACTTCCATCAAGAAGTCTTCAGAATCTGTGTCTGCTGAACCCTCCCTGGCAAAAAGAACCAGGTCTGTAGTCAAAGGAAAACAAGTGAAAGTTCCTGAAGAAGAAGAAGCATGGAGTGGAGAGGAAGAAGAAGAGGAATCTGAAAAGGAACAGGACAGATTTGTCTTTTTTGGCAGGAGAAAGATATTGAAAGGAAGAATTCTAAAAGACCTGGAGGAGCCAGGCATGAAGAGATTGGTTGGTGCCCTGAATGCACAGGGGTAGAAGGACATGATTCTTCAACTGGATGGTAGGTTGGTAAGAAAAGAGCTGATAGAGTTTATGGCAAATGCCACAATGGTGAATGGGGTTGTTACAAGCTTGGTAAGGGGAGTAAAGGTGCAGTTTGATGCACCTAAATTGGGTAGAATTCTAGACATACCTTGTGAGGGCTATGATGACTATACTAGGCAAAGGTGGCCTTGTCTAGATTCTCTCCCTTCTGCTCTCCAAATCACCAAAAATTTCTGTGATACCAAGTCTGCTAAAGAAGTGACTGAAGCTAGGTTTGTGCAAAAGAATGAGATGAATCTTGAGCACGAGATGCTTTTTGAGTTTGTGAACAAGTGTTTGCTGCCCAGACAGGAGAGAAGACTCACTGCTAATTATATGGACCTGGTCCTTCTAGAGTGTCTTATGACAGGAAAGCAGATTAAATGGCCTACTTTCATTGTCAAGCTGCTGGATAGAGAGATAAATGGCTCCAAGGCTCATGCCACAACTTATGGGTTTATACTGACAACTATCTTGGACAAGTTAGATGTGCCATTGAAAAAGTGGGAGATGGCCTCCAGCAAAGAGCACTTTGGAATCAAAACTCTGCAAGCTTGTGACTATCTGCTAAGTGTAACCCCTGTTGAACCTGGTTCATCCTTTAAGACTCCTATTAACAGCAAAGTTAGGGCATTGGTTCTAGAGTGTGGAACAAAATTTGCAGAAATTGCTAGGCTCCAGGCTCGCATTGCTGAACTAGAAATTGAAGAAATGGCCTAAAAGATGAACTAGCAAAGTAAAAAAAAAGAAGAGTGAAGGGATGCTCCAAACAATGCTCAATCTCCTTCAATCCCAACCCTTTAGTTCCTCCAAGCCCTAGAATCAGTTTAGAAACCCCTTTAGTGACCCAGATTCGGGACCTTTCTCAGTTTTTTTGCTCATGGTCGGATGTTTGTTTTTCTTTTTGTGGTCTGTTTTGTAGAAACATCTCCTCATCAATGACAATGTGCTTTGTTTTCTCTTGTTCTATGAAACTTCTTATTTAATAGTTAAATTTCTGCGAAGTTAATTATTGATTAACTAAATCATGTTTTCACTTGCAGTTGCCTCAGTGGCCATGAGTAATAATTAACATCTGGGATTCATATAAAATGCAACTTTTTGATGGTGCCACAAGGGGGAAGAGATATTGTGCTTTACTTTGTATTCTGAAAATTTGATGTTTATAACATGATTAAACTTGTTCCTTAATGAGTTCCACATGGTCTCTGATCAATAAAAGTACAGAGTTTGTCATCATCAAAAAGGGGGAATTTGTTGGCCCAAGTTCATATAAAGTTTTGAAGATTGACAAAATGAACTCAGTCATGAACCAGGTCCATCATGTGAGACACAATGTTGATATGCTTACACATGTGACATACGTGTGAAGAAGATAAGTCTAAAGGATCAGCAACAATAACTTCTGAGTTGATCGAAAAGGTTGCATATGATAAGGAGTTGAAGTCTCCTTATGTGAAGAGAACTATATCCGGATCAAGGATAAGGATTGGAGTTTGAGTTGTTCTAGGACTCGAATTTGATGAAGGATCAGCAATTCGAGTTTTAATCAAACTCTAATTACTAACTCTATAAATAGTAATGCTTGTTCTCTTTTACAGGTGATTGCACATACACAGAAGTTAAACTAAATTGAGAGCAAAAGAGCTAGGCGATTTTGCAAGCAATTTGAGTGTGATTCAAGTGTGCAAATCTGAAGCTACATGAACCAAGAGTGAAGAACCAATTCCATTGTGTCTTTCTTTATTTCTAGTTCAATTGTAGTAGGTATTAGGTTCTTCTTTCTCTCTCCTTTCTTCTAGAGGAATTGAGTCCTTCATTTCGGTCTATTTTTCATATTGTACCTTTTAGCTTTCATAGAAGCAATTGTATTAGGTACTGTGAGTATTCAGGTTAGAGTTAACTAAAGTGTCGCAGCAGTTGAGGCTATGTGCCACATTGGGATTAGAGTTTAATACTTAGGTTTACAAGAGTTTGTAAATGTTGTTTTTGGCTCAGTGATTTTAGTGGAAGTTTGGGAAAATCCTACTGAGTAGTAGGTCGTGGTTTTTTCACCTTTTGAGCCACGTGTTTTCCACATAAAAATCTCTTTGTTATTTACTTTATGCACTCTTAATTCCGCAAACAGTTATAGTAAGTACATCTAGTAGAACCAGGTTCTTCTAGTGCGAAAATTAGGTACCACACAAATCACCCCCCTCTTGTATGGTATTGACGTTTAGAACATCATGAGTGATGTGAGGAGGCTTTTAGGCCTTGTGAGTAATGTGAGGAGGCTTTCAGGCCTTATGAGTGTTGTGAGAAGGATTTCAGGCCTTATGTTGATATAGCGCTTGGTTCGTAAGGTGCCCCTCCAGAGTCTGCACAACCACAGTGATTGCGGGTACCCATATGATCTGAAAGTGAGCACTAGTGACTGAGAGTGAGCTCTAGGGGCTGATGCTATGCTGAGCAATTGATACTGGGCCTGAGGGGCAGATTCCTACTCTCTATTTACTTGTTGTTTACCTGATTTACCTATCTTCACCTATTGCATTCTCCCTTTCATTAAGAATAGTTTTCTTACCTGCCTTTGTTGTACTTCCTACTCCAGTAGATTTTGGTGCAAAATGAGCTACTTTAGGATTTAGACCTCTTGCATTCTTAGTATTAGCTTCTGGTGTGCTTGACAAAAAAATTTCTTTCATAACAACCTATTGGTTATTTTCTTCCTCATCACCATCTTGTTCTTCTAATGCTGCAAACCTGTTATTTATCTGAATTTGTTGATTATCTACTGCATCATCTGAAGCACCTTCCTCTCTTGTTTTTTCATTTCCTTGCTCATCATTATTTTGAACAGGTACGATTTCCTTACCTACTGCATCCTTTGACGCTGCAACATTATTTTGAGTTGAACTATCAGATCCTCGCTGATGCTGTTGCCCTTTAGCTAAATCAACAGGTACAATTTCTTTCCATGTAATCACTCGTTTTCCATTACTTTTGATACGATTGTCTGCTCCTTTTTATTTTCATCACCTTGCTTACTTTGATGATAAGATGATAATTCCGAATGAGATTTCCAACATTCGAAATAATCATGGCCTTGCAATCTGCATTCCTTGCAGTACTTAGGAATCATATTTGATTCAGTCCTTGTTTCCCCTAAAACTTCATTAAAAAATTCCATTCTTACATTTTTAGGATGCTCAGCTAACAAGTCTACAAGAACTTTGACCCTCGCACAACTAGGTCATGTTTTATCTATAGTATCCATGTCCAAATGTAACGGTTTCCCAATAGCAGAGGCAAGTGAAAAAATACACTATTTTACAAAGTAAGTAGGTAATAAACCTGGAAAAGAGATCCAAGCTATAGCCATTGGGGTTTCTTCTCCTGCCTTAAATTTCACATCATATATGAGAGGGCAAATTTGGTATTCTTGTCCATTATTGTCCTTGACGTATTGAGTTCCCTTAGACGTAAAATCAACAAAATCTTGCCACAACGTCATACGTATAAGGACATGCCTGTCTCTCAAATAGCCAATACCGCATTCACCCTTTATACCACATTGTGATGGTACAATTCGACGAATCTCACTAAGTTTTGGCCATCCATATGTAAACTTACCAACTACTGCATATTGAAGCCCTTTAATTACATTCATACGTTCCACTTCTGCCTTTGTGAATGTGATTAAAGGTTGCCCATTAACAAATGTTGCTCTCCTCAAAGGGATTGGATCAACTATAGTTTTCTCATTTGCATTGCTTTGTATGCTCGCATTGATTGTGTGTGGTTTAAGAATGTTTGAGTAATCTAGTGGTATTTTTGTCTGTGTGTTATTATTAGGGACGACACTAGGAGGTTGTGGAGACAATCCAGCCATAGAAGGAGGCTGGCATCCGGAAGAGGAGGCCATTAATAACCTCAATGGAGCTCAAAACCAGAACTTTTCAGAAAGCTATAGTTGGTCAGTCCTTCAGTAATCCTTTAATGCTTCACTTATGTCGACCACTAGTTTTTCACCTTAATAACATAATGCAGCAGCTTTTGTGATAGTAACTAAAATTGTTAAAAACTTAGCCTGCAAATCCGAGCAGCTACAGTAACGTGTAAACAAAGTGTATAAAAATATGCAGCTCGATTCTTCTGTATTCCAGCCAGTGATTTATGAAGTGAAATGTAATGTGTATCAAGAGTAACAACCAAGTATTTCAACTGTTACCCAAGTACGTGAAACAATGGATTATCAGAAATAAAACTGGCTTTTGTCGGGTTGTAACAAATCACAACCACATAACAAAAATGCATTAATACTAAGGATTAACATAATTAACTGGGTTGCAGCATTGGAAATGAACAAAAAGCATGTTGCTATAGTAAATCTAGAAACAAAAATTAAGATCTAGTGCTGGAAATGTTTGATTTTGGGATAAAAACAAAAGGATGTTGTTTGGGATGAGGGGGCGTTCTTTTAAGACCAATTTTGTGATGTATCCTTGCCGGATGCCGGAATTATGGCCGATGAATAGTGGCGAAATCACTATTTATCCTTCTTCTTAGAGAGAAGGCAGAGAAATTTTTTCTTCCACTGTTTATAATTGATGTCATTGCTTCAGATGTTTTCATTACAGGTATTATTTTAATCTGCCACAGAGATGCCTCAGTCTTATTTGATCTCGGTTCCACCTATTCTTATGTGTCCTCATATTTTGCTCATCATTTGGGTACGTCCCGAGGGTGGCTTGCTTTACCTGTTCATGTATCTACCCCGGTAGGCGATACTATTGTTGTACACCATATGTATCAGTCATGTTTGGTGACTATTGGGGGTCAAGAGACCCGAGTTGATCTATTGCTATTGAGCATGGTGGATTTTGATGTTATTTTGGGAATGGACTAGTTATCTCTGTGTCATGCTATCCTAGACTGTCATGCTAAGACAGTCACTTCAGCTATACCGAGTGTACCGAGGATCGAGTGGCGTAGTGTGATTGATTGTGTTCCTAGCAGGGTGATTTCATTCTTAAAAGCCCAGCATATGGTTGGGAAGGGTTGCCTTTCATATTTGGCATTTGTGAGGGATGTGGGAACCGAGACTCCTAGCATTGATTCGGTTCCAGTTGTGAGGGAGTTTTCCGATGTATTTCCTACAGACCTACCAGGCATGCCCCCGGACAGAGATATTGATTTTGGTATTGACCTGGTGCCGGCACTCAGCCCATTTCCTTTTCCATATTGTATGGCACCAGCAGAGTTGAAAGAATTACCGAATAGTTAAATATTCAATTACCGAATTCATATTCCTCGGGTTGATACTCGAAATTGTCAAATGGTGTAAGATTTAGGCGCGTTGGCAGAATAGTGGCTCTTCTGGAGGATTAACAGTTTCGATTGGCTCAACAATGGTACACCTATCAATTGTTCATGTATTGTTAAGTGGATTTCCATACATATAGTTTAGTTCTTTCACTTGTGCAACTGACACCAAGTAAGTATGGAAAGGGCGAAATAGATCTTCAAAATGCATTATCTCCGCATTGAATATGATGCATTCCACTTGATTTTCCTATAACAAAATAAGGCATAATTAGGATAATATTAACTTAATTACTATTGGGAAATTTATGAGTCCTCTAAAAATTACCTCTTGTTCTTGCAAAATTATCAATTGATACTTTTTCGTTTTCTCTCTGTTGTCTCTAGGTCTGCCTTTATTAGCTACTTGAACCTTACATGTCCATTCTTCTATTTCTGGACTAATCGCATTGATGTTGAACCTTTCTGCCATCTAGACGTAATATGCTATTATAATACATCACAATATAATAATGAGCAAACATAAAATTGTCAGAATGATTATAATACAAAATTAAAGAATTCAAAGAGTGAACAAGTTGTACGTCACACTTACTATTAGGAATGATGATCTAAATTACAGAGAAAGATTTTTCGATAATTTCATCATAAACTACATTGTATGTGGATCGATCATCATCATCGTCAGTTGTAGCCGGTCTAATTAATACCTTGACATAATTAGAACCTTTGGCTCTTGATAAAGCAACATACAACTGACTATGAGAAAATACAGGTTCTCGCAAATAAATGCCAACAAAATCTAATGTTTAGCCTTGAGCTTTATTTATAGTCATGGCGAAACATAACCATATTGGAAATTGTGTTCTTTTGAATTGAAGGGGTAGTTTTTTGTCTTCTGATGTTAATAATGGTGTTCGTGGGATGAATACATCTGTATTTTTAAAATCACCACTGGATATTGTACCACTAATAATATGAGATTTGAAGTCATTACATACTAATCGTGTTCCATTACACAAACCTTCGCAGGGATTCAAATTTCTTAATAATATAGTTGGACAATTTTTCTTTAAGCACAATTTTGTAAGGAGGTAAACCAGGAGGATTTAAAGCGTGCAAAAAATCTTCATATTCACTTTGATCTTTTGGATCAATTGTTTCATTGGTAGCTAAATAGACTTTTTCATCAGCTGGAAATTTAGCAATTAGCATGTCATTTATTTCATCAACGAAGTCATTCTTCGTAGTTAGAATTGCGCGAGAAGTAATAAAAGAAATATTTGAATGATTTAAATACAAATCACGATAAGTAACTTTAAATAGATGATTTGTCGCAACCCAATTCCACAATGGGTCATGAGGGCGTCCGACACCCATGTCAGACAAGCCAATGCGGAAACATTTCTAAAATTCTTATGTTACTTCTAATTTAAAATAAGTGCAATAAACACTTGACTTGAAATTTAAACCAGAAGGACGAAGTACTATAAATAATATAAGTACACAACCCCAAAATAAACATCTACCAAGTGGCACGCAACATGTCCTCCAATATCTGAATAGTATGCTCGGACTGCCCGTCCGTCTGAGGATGAAATGCTATGCTCAACTCTACCTGCATACCCAACTCTCGCTGAAATGTCCTCCAGAACTGAGAAGTGAACTGAGTACCTCTATCTGAATAGACACTGGAACACCATGCAATCGAACAATCTCCCGAATAAAGATCCCTGCTAGCCGCTCCGAAGAATAGGTAGTACATACCGGAATGAAGTGCGCGGACTTGGTCAGCTGGTCCACAATCACCCAAATCGATTCGAACTTCTTCAAAGTCCGAGGGAGGCCACTCACACAATCCATAGTAATCCTCTCCCACTTCCACTAGGGAATAATCATCCGCTGAAGTACACCGCCCGATCTCGGATGCTCGTACTTTACCTGCTGGCCATTGAGACACCGAGCTACAAACCCTACTATATCCTTATTCATCTTTCTCCACCAATAAAGCTGCCTCAAATCATGATACATCTTTGAGGCACCTGGATGAATGGAATACCGCGAGTTGTGGGCCTCTTCCAATATCAACTCCTTAAGCCCATCCACATCGGGCACAAAAATCTGGCCCTACATCCGCAACGCACCATCCTCACCAATGGTCACGTCTCTGGCATCATCATATTGGACCCTATCCTTAAGGACGAGAAAATGTGGATCATTATACTGGCGCTATCTGATGCGATCATACAAGGAAGACCGAGAAACCACACAAGCCAACACCCAACTAGGCTTCGAAATATCTAATCTCACCATCTGATTGGCCAAAGCCTAGACATCAACTGCAAAGGGCCTCTCCCCAACTTGATATACGCCAAACTCCCCATACTATACCTCTCAGATCAAAATATCGGCCACTACATTAGCCTTCCCCGAGTGATACAGAATGGTAATATCATAGTCCTTAAGCAACTCTAGCCACCTTCGCTGCCTCAAATTAAGGTCCTTCTGCTTGAACAAATGTTTAAGATTGCGATGATCGGTGAATACATCACAAGATACACCATACAAGTAGTGCCACAAAATCTTCAAAGCATGAACTATAGTAGCCAACTCCAAATCATGTACATGGTAGTTATTCTCGTAGGGCTTTAACTGATGAGAAGCATAAGCAATAACTCTACCTTCCTGCATCAATACATATCCGATCCCAACTCTCGAAGCATCACAATACACAGTGTAAGAACCTGAGGCTGAGGGAAAAACCAATACTGGAGTCGTGGTCAATGCTGTCTTGAGCTTCTGAAAGCTCTCCTCGCACTCGTCCGACCATACAAATGGAGCACCCTTCTGAGTCAACTTGGTCAAGAGCGATGCAATAGAGGAAAATCCCTGAACAAACTGGCTATAATAACCTGCCAACCCAAGGAAACTATGAATCTCTATGGCTGAGGTCGGTCTGGGACAACTCTGCACTGCCTCTATCTTCTTCGAGTTGACTTGAATATCCTCGTTGGACACCACGTGCCCCAAGAAAGCTACTGAGCTGAGCCAAAACTCACACTTGGAGAACTTCGCATAAAGTTTCTCCTCCCTCAATCTCTGCAATACAACTCGTAAATGTTGTGCGTGCTTCTCCTGGCTACGCGAGTACACCAGAATATCATCAATAAAAATAATAACGAATAAATCCAGATACGGCCGAAATACACTGTTCATCAAATGCATGAACGATGCTGGGGCATTAGTCAGCCCGAAAGACATGACAAAAAACTCATAGTGCCCATATCTAGTCCTGAAAGTAGTCTTCATAATATCTGAATCCCTTATCTTCAAATGGTGATAGCATGAACGGAGATCAATCTTGGAGAATACCCTCACCCCCTGAAGCTGGTCAAATAAATCATCAATACGAGGAAGGGGATACTTGTTCTTCACTATTACTTTGTTCAATTGCCTGTAGTCAATGCACATTCTCATTGTGCCGTCCTTCTTCTTCAAAAATAGAATCGGTGCACCCCCACAGTGACACACTAGGCCGAATGAACCCCTTATCTAGGAGTTCCTGAAGTTGATCCTTCAATTCTTTCAACTTCGCTGGTGCCATACGATACGGAGGAATAGAAATGGGCTGAGTGCCCAGCACCAGGTCAATACCAAAATCAATGTCCCTGTCCGGTGGCATGCTCAGCAGGTCTGCAAGAAAAATATCGGGAAACTCCCTCACAACTGGGACAGAATCAATGCTAGGAGTCTCGGCTCCAACATCCCTCACAAATGCCAAATATGAAAGGCAACCCTTCCCAACCATACGCTGGGCCTTAGGAATAAAATCACCCTACTAGGAACATAGTCAGTCAGTCAGTCACGCCATGCCACTCGATCCTCGGTACACCCGGTATAGCAAGAGTGATTGTCTTAGCATGATAGTCCATAATAGAATGACACGGAGATAACCAGTCCATGCCTAAAATAACATCAAAATCCACCATGCTCAATAGCAATAGATTAACTTGGGTCTCCAGACCCCTAATAGTCACCAAACACGACCGATACACATGGTATACAACAATAGTATCGCCCACCCGGGTAGATACATGAACAGGTAAAGCAAGACACCCTTGGGTCGTACCCAAATATTGAGCAAAATATGAGGACACATAAGAATAGGTGGAACCAGGATCAAATAAGACTGAGGCATCCCTGTGGCATACTGAAATAATACCTGTAATCACGGTATCTGAAGCAATGGCCTCTGCCCTGCCTTGGAGCGTATAAAAGCGAGCCTGACCACCGCACGATCGACCTACGCCTCTGGAGAGACCCCTGGCTACCTGATCCTCACCCCTAGCTGGCGGAGCGGATGCTGAAGAAACTGGACCAGAAGATGAGGGTTGACCCCTCTGCTGAGAATGTGCATTAACAACAGGCAATTGAACAAAGTAACAGTGAAGAATAAGTATCCACTGCCTCGCGTTAATGATTTATTTTACCAGCTTCAGGGAGCGAGGGTGTTCTCCAAGATTGATCTCCGTTCGGGCTATCACTAGTTAAAGATCGAGGATTCAGATATTATTAACACTGCTTTCAGGACTAGATATGGGCACTATGAGTTTCTTGCTATGTCTTTTGGGTTGACTAATGCCCCAGAAGCGTTCATACATTTGATGAACAGTGTATTTCGGCCTTATCTGGATTCGTTCGTTATTCTTTTTATTGATGATATTCTGGTGTACTTGCGTAGTCAGGAGGAGCACGTGGAGCATTTGCATGTTGTATTGCAGAGATTGAGGGAGAAGAAGCTTTATGCAAAGTTCTTCAAGTGTTAGTTCTGGCTCAGTTTAGTGGCTTTCTTGGGGCACGTGGTATCCAGCGAGGGTATTCAGGTTGACCTGAAGAAGATAGAGGCAATTCAGAGTTGGCCTAGACCAAACTCATCCATAGAGATTTATAGTTTCCTTGGTTTGGCAGGTTATTATTGCCGGTTTGTTCAAGGATTTTCCTCTATTGCATCGCCCTTGACCAAGTTGACTCAGAAGGGTGCTCCATTTGTATGGTCAGACAAGTGTGAGGAGAGCTTTTAGAAGCTCAAGATAGCTTTGACCACAACTCTAGTATTGGTTTTGCCATCAGCTTCAGGTTCTTATATTGTATATTGTGATGCTTCAAGAGTTGAGATCGGATGTGTATTGATGCAGGAGCGTAAAGTTATTGTTTATGCTTCTCGTTAGTTGATGCCCCACGAGAAGAACTACCTCGTACATGATTTGGAGTTGGTTGCTACAGTTCATGCTTTGAAGATTGGGAGGCACTACTTGTATGTCATATCTTGTGAGGTATTCACCGATCATCGCAGTCTTCAACATTTGTTCAAGAAAAAGGATCTTAATTTGAGGCATCGGAGGTGGCTAGAGTTACTTAAGGATTATGATATTACCATTCTGTATCACCCCGTGGAAGGCCAATGTAGTGGCCGATGCTTTGAGCCGAAAGGCTATTATTATGGGGATTTTGGTGTATATTCCAGTTGGGGAGAGGCCCTTTGCAGTTGATGTTCAGGCCTTGGCCAATCAGTTGGTAAGACTAGATATTTCGGAGCCCAGTTGGGTGTCAGCTTGTGTGGTTTCTCGATCTTCCTTATATGATCGCATCAGAGAGTGCCAGTATGATACCCGCATTTGCTTGTCCTTAAGGACAAGGTCCAATATGATGATGCCAGAGACGTGACCATTGGTGAGGATGGTGTGTTGAGGAGCATGGTCAAATTTGTGTGCCCAATGTAGATGGGCTTCAGGAGTTAATATTGGAGGAGGCCCATAGCTCGCGGTATTCCATTCATCCGGGTGCCATGAAGATGTATCAGGATTTGAGGTAGCACTATTGGTGGAGGAGAATGAAGAAAGATATTGTAGGATTTATGAGCATCAGAGACCGGGTGGCGTGCTTCAGCGGATGATTATTCTCGAGTGGAAGTGGGAGAGAGTCACTATAGATTTTGTGAGTGGTCTTCCTCGGACTTTAAAGAAATTCGATTCGATTTGGGTGATTGTGGATCGGCTGACCAAGTCCGCGCATTTCATTCCAGTATGTACTACCTATTTTTCAGAGCGGCTGGCAGGGATCTTTATCCGGGAGATTGTTCGATTGCATGGTGTTCCAGTGTCTATTATCTCAGATAGGGGTACTCAGTTTACTTCTCAGTTCTGGAGGACATTTCAACGAGAGTTGGGTACGTAGGTAGAGTTGAGCACAACATTTCATCCTCAGACAGATGGGCAGTCCGAGCGTACTATTTAGATATTGGAAGACATGTTGCGTGCCTGTGTTACTGATTTTGGAGGTTTTTCGGATGAGTTTTTGGTGCTTGCAGAGTTTGCCTACAACAATAGTTATCAGTCGAGTATTCAAATGGCTCCGTATGAGGCATTGTATGGGAGGCAGTATAGATCTCCAGTTGGTTGGTTCGAGCCCAGCGAGGCTAGGCTATTGGGGACAGATATGGTTCAGGATGCCTTAAAGAAGGTGAAGCTGATTCAGGAAAGGCTTCGTACAGCTCAGTCGCGTCATAAGAGTTATGCGGACCGAAAGGTTCGAGATGTGTCTTATATGGTTGGTGAGAAGGTCTTGCTGAATGTTTCGCCCATGAAGGGTGTTATGCGGTTTGGAAAGAAGGGAAAGTTGAGTCTGCGGTTTATTGGGCCTTTTGAGGTACTTAGAAGGATTGGAGAGGTGGTTTATGAGCTTCCTTTGCTACCCAACTTGTCGGGCGTGCATCCGATATTTCATGTTTCTATGCTCCGGAGGTATGTTGGGGACCCGTCCTATGTATTGGACTTCAGCACAATTCAGTTGGATAATAATTTGACCTATGATGTGGAGTCGGTGGCTATTTTGGGTCGTTAGGTTCGAAAGTTGAGATAAAATGATATAGCTGCGGTGAAAGTGCAATGTAGAGGTCGGCCAGTAGAGGAGGCTACTTGGGAGACTGAGCGGGGGATGCAGAGCAGATATCCTCACCTGTTTGAGGCTTCATGTATGTTTCTCTACTCGCTCGAGGACGAGCGTTTGTTTTAGTTGGGGAGGATGTGATGACCTGACCCGTCGTCATGTGAGTTACCGCTTCATTTTCCCTGTTTTCAGCTTCTTTATGCTTCATTATCCGTATCTTATGTGATCGAGTTGTTTCGGAGAGGTTTTGGTAGGAAATGAGACACTTAGTTTCTTTAATGAAAGTTTGGTTTGGAAAAGTCAACCGAATGTTGACTTATGAGTAAGAGGGTTAGGATGTGATTTCTGGTGATTCGGTTAGCTTCGAGGGATGATTTGTGACTTAGGAGCGTGATCGGAATTGATTTTGGAGATCCGATGTAGAATTAGGCTTGAATTGGCGAAGTTAGTATTTTGGCAAATTCTGGTTGAGGGGCAAGATTTTGATCCGAGGGTCGGAATGGAATTCTGAGAGTTGTTATAGCTTTGTTAGGTGATTTGGGATGTGTGTGTAAAATTTCAGGTCATTCGGAGGTGTTTTGGTCGGGGTTTTGATGAAATGCGTGTTTCTCAAGTTTTAGAAGAACTTATGATTGAATCTGATGTAATTTGATGGTTTTGGTATTGTTTGTGGTGTTTTGATGATTGGAGCAAGTTCGAATGATGTTTTAGGATGGGTTGGCACTTTTGGTTGAGGTTCTGGGGGCCTCGGGGTGATTTCAGATAGCCATTGGGATGAATTTTAGACTTGTGTTATTGCTGAGTTTTGCTGGTTCTAGTATTTCCGCATCTGCAGAAATAGGACCGCAAATGCGGTGAGGAGCATCGCAAGTGCGAATTTTGTCTATTGGAGGATTTTCGTAGAAGCGGATGGTGGTACGCAGATGCGGCGTCCGCAAAAGCAGATTTAGACTGTAGAAGCGATCCTGGCTAATAGTGGAACTCCGCATGAGCGGAATAATTTCTTCAAAAGCGGAAACCGTAGAAGGGGTTTATTGATCGCAGAAGCGAAAATGTCTGGGCAGAAAGGGTTTTAAAGTTTCATTTTGTTCCGCGAGCTAAGGTATTTTTCCACCATTTTTGAACATCCTTGAGAGCTTTTGGACGAGAATTGAAGAGGATTTCAACTAGGATTGATTGGAGGTGAGTTTTATGAACTAAAAATATAATTTAATTGTAGAAACAATCTAGAAATTCATGAAAATTTATCAAAAAGGGAGAAGAGCTAAGGCTTGAGTTTTGGTATTTCAAATTGGGTTTTGATGGGTCATTTGAGCTCGAATTTGGGAGTTCTTGATATGTATAAACTCGTGGCGAGATAAGGAATCCGTTGATGTAAAATTTTCTAGAATTCAAGAAGTGGGAACGGGGCTCTGGTTTTGCAAATTTTGTAATTTTTGATGTTATTCGATTTTTTTCGATTGGGTTATGTTCCCTTAGCCTATTGTGATGTATTTGTTGTGGTTTTGATCAGATTCGATGCGCGAGGAGGCCTATTCGAGAGGCAAGGGCATAGCGAGCTAGGATTTTGGCCGGCTCGATGTGAGTAATGATAGTAAATGATATCCTGATGGTTCGAAACCCCGGATTTACACAACGTAATGCTATATTGAGGTGAAACATGTGGTTTCTACCCCATTTGACTTTTTACGGTTTTTAGTGCTTTAAGTGATTTACTGCCTAATATATAATTGCCTTGTGCATTTATGTGTTTTCATGCCTTCGGTTATTATTTATTATTATTGCTCACTGGGTCGAAGTGCTCACATTACTCCCTGCACCATGTGTGCAGATTCAGGCATAGCAGTGTTCGCACCTGAGCACTGATTTCCCTCCAGACCAGGCAGCGAGTTGGAATTACTAGGTAGCTGTTGACGTCCGCGGCCCCTTGTCTCCCCTATCTTATGTCATTTGTATTTTGCTCAGACTATTGTATCGGATATTACACTTGTCGACTTATAGCAAATTCAGTAGTAGCTCATGACTTATGACACCCCGGTTTGGGCTGTGTCGGAATGGTTTCCCTCGTTATTATCAATGTTTCCGCATTATTGGCTTATTAAGCATGTTTTAGATTTGTTAATGTTAATTGATTGTTTAAAGAGGTGTTTGCTTGTTCTGGCTGGCCTTGTCTTCACGAGAGGTGCCATCATGGCCGGGGTCGGGAATTGGGTCTTGACAATTTAGTGTATATATATATATATACTAGGTTGATGCAGACCGTGCCAGCACGGGCCCAACATTATTTAACTTTGAACGATATGTAATTGCAAATAAATTAATGTTGCAAGTATCGAGTAGACAATATTTCATGTTAAGTGATACACACATAATTTACATACATTTTGACCCAAATATACATTATTTGCGTCCATGGAAGCATTACATTAAGGGATGTTTAAAGTGCCACAATGTTTACAATACTATTTACATATGCGGTCTTTGGTCTTCTTTCTGATTCTTTTTCTAGTAGTTCTTGGACAAAGATATCTGCAAACAAATAAATTTGTATGGTAATTAGTGAAAGTTAGAGTACATATGAAATAGAAAATGACTTAAATAAAAAAGCAGTTACCATAAACTTTGAAGTCTAAATGTTTCAATTTATGCGAGCAGAGATCAACTTAAATCAGTAGTAACTTAAGCATGACCACAATAGCAAAAGAAAACAGAACCTGTTTGCTTGAATCATATCAAAACAAAATAACAATGTTAGATGGAACAATTACAATTAACTGGAGTGATACTTTGTTCACATCATTTTTTATGCATTACCCAAAGGGTACCCAATATATTTATCATTGAAAATAGTATGTCATACTGTTGGTATTCCATCAGCAAAGACTCCTGTAAAGCTATACAAGTCCAATTTAGAAGGTTGTCCATCAAGAAAGACCAAAGAAAAAGCATGTAAATAGCAGAAAAACTCAAGTCTAAGTTCCCTAACCTTACAGTAGCTCTTTCAACCAACTAAATGAAGCACAACAGTCATTCTGTGGATTTAAAAGATTTAATGAAGAAGAATTACAAACTACCAAACTTTCAATAGCGAAAAACACATGTAAATGAAAGCATAAACAGTTCCTAACCCAGACAATCACAGTCATGGTGAAAACATGACCAAGAATCACGCACAAAATTTTGAAAGAACATTCAAGTTATTGCCATGTGATTAAAAGGTCACGAGTTCGAGCCGTGGAAACAGCCTCTTATAGAAATGTAGGAAGCTTAGTGCACCGGGTTACCCCTTCTTTTTTATTCAAGGCATTATGCATGCAATGCAATACTAAAAATGACTGGTTGATAAGTTACTAACCAGAGTAAAAATCAAAAAAAGAAAGGCAATCTTTTACATAGCTGCGTCAGAAATTATATCGCAATCAGATTCATTAAAGGAAGACCCTTAATAGAGAACCCCTTTTAATCATCGATATAACACCTTCAGAGATGACTCCAAACATTTGACATGGACAAGAGTACCTGGAATGGCATTCCATAAGCTGACAACATCCTGTCAATGGGAAAAAATATAATTGATGTTATGAGAAGATAATTGAATATAAACAGTAACTACTGCACGTTATCTACGTGCACTTGGAACAAAAAATTGTATGTTTATAGTTGTATTGTTCACATACACATTATATTTACATATCAAAAGAAGCTGATACACACAAATGTGATGCATTAATGCAATCAGCATGCTGCCGGCAAGCACAGTTTTTGCTATGATTGACAAAAAGTCGATACCTGTAAAAATTATTAATTAGCATCTGGTTCTTTTAAAATAGCAAAACGTGTATATTAAAATAATAGAGAAAGAGTAGTAGCAACAGAGTTGGACTAATTGGTTGCAATCAACACAGTCTTATTAGTATACCAGTGTGCCACTGCCATTCTACTTTGACACACTGTAAGTAACACACTTCATCTGTCTAAGTTACCACCTTGCTGCAAAGGTCAATTCGTATAGTATTTCTCTTATTTTTATATTAGAGATATTCTTACTTCTATTTTGCTTTGCATATTTATCAATGAAAAGGCTTATTTTGTCAACAAAAAAAAAAAGGAACTACCTGAGCTATTGATGTAAAGCACTCTAGTAGGGAGGAAAGATCTTTGTGTAAATGTGGAAGCGCTTATCGAGAATGATCATATAAAGTAGCTATTCTGAAGGCTACTCATTGTATAAGTACTTATCATATATCTTACTAAATGTCTAACAATAATCTGAAGAGCTAGATTTAAACTTTGGATCTAACCTAGTTCTACATAATTCCGCTTACAATGTTGTGATTAGCATAACTACCTCAAGCCAATTGTCATAAACTATTAACTGACTATAAGCTGATCTCTTAGAATCTCAGACAAACATTGACATTGTTGATTGTGATAATCTTATTTATGCTCATATTTGCTCACTACCTGAGTTTTACATTATATTTTACATATTTTGGCTATACTTCTAGAATTATTTCCTCTTCCAACTTTCTTTCCTCTGTTCTGTTATGATATGTTTTACCCCTTTATTCGAACCACATATTTTCATATTTCATCTTGATGTGCTATGTACAGTATGGAGTACCTCTTCTTCCTTTAAAGTTTTTGAATATCTACCTCCTTTTGTTTTCCAGTGTCTAGGCATAGAACTTTGATGAACCTGTTTGACAAAGTACCAGCTGTTGAAAAGGATGCATTTGTGGCCCCAAGTGCCTCTATAGTTGGTGATGTTCACATTGGTCGTAAGGATTTAGATTTTATTGTTTTTATAAAGTCGGCAACCTGAGAAACCTCATCCACAATCTAAGAATGGTGTAAAATAACAACAGATAATTTAGCAACTTGCTTCACTATCAGACTCCGCCTAACTAAATCATCTCTACGTGATCATAGAAGATTCAATGAGACTCTCCGAGTCAACCTCATAGCTCCATAGTTCGGTCTAAAATAGCATAGAAAGGGACGGGCTTCCAAAGTAATTTGAAGTGGACTATGCATTCTATAATATTGATCTTATTAGCAGATTTGTAATCAAGAATACAAACCTCGTGTCACTGTGACATATTCCGAGTAGAGGAACATGCAGAAAGTAGTCGCAAAAGTGAACCTAACCGCATTCAAAAGCAACAGCAAGTTGTGGCTTCACTTGCATCCCAAAGTAGTAGCAAAAGATGTTTCACCGGCAAAAATCTTAACAAACGATAGTCATTTAAGTTGTTTGTTTTTTTCTACAAAGTAGAATCTCATATTAAATTTAGAAGGAGCAAAAATTTCAAATACCTCTCAGCAGTTTTTCGAAGGGGAAATTTTCATTTCCGCCTTAGAGTTGTTGTATGAATTGTTGCCTTTGGTTGTTATATGTGGGTGCTCTTGCTTCTCTATGGCAACATGTTCAATTTTTCGTTTACTTCCTTCTCCAACTTCCTTGATGGTGGATGGCATTTGTGAAATAGCCGAATTACTTTTATCCATGAAAGACAAAATAACTAACTTTCCAGCTTCATTGTTTCTTGTAAACAACTTTTTTATTTGAATCTTGAAGATCTTGCCAGTCAGTAAATTTTGCGCGTTTACAAGAGGCAACAGTTTTTTCTGTAAATACAAAATTGGTTATTTATGTGTGAGAGAAGGCTCAACGTGGAGAAGATACTTGTTTGTGCTTTTTTAAAGTTAACAATGTACCTTGACATTGCAGATATCATAAATCTCTTCCGAAGTGAGAAGCAATATTTTTTCTGCAAGCTCATTGGAAACAGTTGCTGTTGCAGAACCGCTTTGATCTGCGAGCATCACTTCAAATTGGCACCTAGTTGTAAGATAAAATAATTGCTTAATTAAAAGATGGTGAATATATAATGTTAAATATAACAGTTATGTGGAAGTTGAATGTATACCTGGGAACCAACTGGGTAGCTCGACGACAGTTATGAAGTAGAACTTTCTCCGTGGAATAGCTCGTGTAAAGTGTTGTTTACAGTCTGAACAAGCTAGGATACATAATCGCTGGTTCTCATTTTATAGTGCGGCTTCAGCCTGTATGTAGAATATTTGGCCCTAGAAAGCATAAGGGTGCTGCATATTAATTTTTTGTTATTAGAGAATAAAGGTAAAAATTTGTAACGGTGCATATATTAATATTTAGTGTACTTACTGGATCTTGCTGTTGGATTTCTGCAATTGGTACTATTTCTTCTTCAAAAGGAACATATAAAAGAGAGCTTGTTGGACCTGTGCTCTTCAGTGTGTACGCAATAAGCATTTGTTGATTTTGTTGGGCCCTTCAAGTATGTTAACATTTCAAAATTAGTTCTTTTATACGTTCAAGAACATATATGACCAATAATGTATTGATTAAAATACCATATTCTCAGCCCATTTGCTTGTGGGTATGGAGGATTTATGTCGATTGTTGTACTGAATCTGTTAGTCAATCCTACATGCATTTGAACATTCAGTTCTAATTTGGTCGTCTGGTATATGGAAAACTAAAATATAATTGCGTATATATTTTACCTGTATTGAATTTGTTACTCCATCTTGCATGCATTTGAGGTGTTTTACCTGACGACGACTTTGGTTTTCCAACTTTTCTAGCAAGGATGATTGGGTATTCTTTTTTAAGCAGTTGGAGTAGTTTGTTCCCATCATGATCAATAAAATCTTCCCAAAGTGTGAATTTCGTTGGTTTTTTCCTGTATAAAATAGAACAAAATTGTTAAATAACTATATTAAATCAATACGTGTCAATGTTTAAGCAACACAAATGAGCCTCAATTGCAACATTTAAATGTTAGACATGATTAAAAAAATGAACACAACAGGTATTCCCTGAGGTCTTGACTATTGATCCCTAACAAAAGCTTCTAAAGCAAAATAGTTTTAAATATCATATATTCTCGAAGAGTCAATAAGTCTCAAATCTAAAATAGATGATAGAATTGCTTCATGCTTACTACAAGATAAATAGATATAATTCAAAACTTACTGTAGCAATGATGCAATTAGTTCCAACATAAAGATGTTTTGAATAAGTTCTGATATTGTGATGTAACTGTATTATACAATGCAAGAATATCTAATAGAGACGTTCATAACATTGATATGCTGCTTTCTTCTATTAGATCTTTCGGCATTGGTAATATCTGCACATTTGAAATACAATAGTTTGTAAGCACGTTTGTGATATACAAAGTTTTAGTACTTAGGAATCCACAACCGCAAGAATACTTTGAATAGAATTTCTATAATCTACTTATTAGCTTTTCTTCAAAACCATTCAAATATTTAACTTTAATTTCTTTTAATTAAAAGTTAATACATATAAGATCGATCCATTTTATACAATTTATGCAAAAACTACTATATCTCAGATTCCTAATAAGGGCGAGATTATGATGGCTATAATTTTATATAGGTTATCTATTTGTTCGGAAACATATAACATTAGAGGAGACAAACTCGCTCTTATTTATTAAGCTTTCTAATTTCATGAATATTTTGGTCAATCTTCATCCAAAGTATTGAAAAAAATATATTTTTGAAATATAATTTGATTTAAAATCCAATAGTTAAACATGACATCAAAAGGAACGAATTTTTTAGTAACCCTAGATGAGTCAACAGTAGGTAAAAAAAAATTAAATATAATAGACACTATCTTTGTTAAAAGAACAACTACAGATAAATCAGAAAGTCATTGTTAAAGAGAAAAATAAGCAACTACAAATTTAATTATGTTCTATTTCTATATTTGAAGGTTTTATGTTTTTCTCTGAATAACTCTTAGCAACAATTTAATTTTTTGGCGCATATAATAGTAAATAATTTTTAAGTTAGCTTTTAATAGCTACTTCATTTGTGATTTTGCCATAGCTAAAATTTTCTTTCTCTGGATCATTGCTTCTAACTTTATTGAAGAACAATTAAAAAAATTTAAAATCTTAAATGCCAGTGATATGCTTTTTTGACACTTGGATTGATGTGTACTTTTAGTCACCAAACTTTGTCACTCTATGCAGCTATCCCAATAATTGTGGCTATATAAATCAAAATAAATTGAAAGTTTGAAGTTAATTCTGAAAAAGCATAAATTAGTTGCAAAAAAGCTTATCGAAATTAAAATATACAAAATCAAAAGAACAATATGATATCAATCCTAAATTTACTTATATTCTTATAGCAAGAGAAACAATAAGATAAGAACTTTGCATTGTTGAAAATATATTTAAAAATATGATCAAATATTATTAGTAGTAAAAAGGTTAAACCATACAATGTGTAGTTGACCTAAGCAGCAAAACCAAAGGTGAATTGAAGCGTGCAAAGTAGCCTTTTAAAGGGTACAACCTCAACCTGAATTTCGGTTTCATTTATTGTGTGCTATTGGTAGACAATATATGAAAAGTGACACATTACATCATACTCGAATCATCAGTTGCTAGTTGGATCCAATAAAATAGGTTTATGTATACTTACTGATCATCCATGATGATAAAATTTTGAATTCTCTTCCCATTTGAAGCATAGGTTGAGGGGCTTGCGTTGAGCACGATGGCAAGCACATCTTGTGTTTAAAAACAACGACGGATAAACTAATAGATAATAAAACTTAATGTAGATAATAATCGTAATAATAACAATATTAACAATACTAATAAATGTGAATCTTAGACGAACAAACAACATAAATAGTTAAATATTCAATTACCGAATTCAGATCCCTCGGGTTGATATTCGAAATTGCCAAATAGTGTAAGATTTATGCGCGTTGGCGGAAGTAGTGGCTCTTCTGGAGGATTAACAGTTTCTATTGGCTCAACAATGGTACACCTATCAATTATCCGTGTAAATTATTAAGTGGATTCCATACGTATAGTTCGATTCTTTCACTTGTGCAACTGACACCAAGTAAGTATGGAAAGGGCGAAACAGATCTTCAAAATGCATTATCTCCGCATTGAATATGATGCATTCCACTTGATTTTTCTGTAACAAAATAAGGCATAATTAGGATAATATTAACTTAATTACTATTGGAAAATTTATGAATCCTCTAAAAATTACCTCTTTATCTTGCAAAATTATCAGTTGATACTTTTTCGTTTTCTCTCTATTGTCTCTAGGTCTGCCTTTATCAACTACTTTAACCTTATAGGTCCATTCTTCTGTTTATGGACTAATTGCAATGATGTTGGACCTTTCTGCCATCTAGACAAAATATGCAATTATAATACATCACAATATAATAATGAGCAAACGCAAAATTGTCAGAATGATTATAACAAAAATCAAAGAATTCAAAGAGTGAACAAATTTTACGTGACACTTACTATTAGGAATGATGATCTAAATTACAGAGAAATCTTTTTCGATAATTTCATCATAAACTACATTATATGTGGATCGATCATCATCATCGTCAGCTGTAGCTGGTTTAATTAATACCTTGACACAATTAGAACCTTTGACTCTTGATAAAGAAACATACAACCGACCATGAGAAAATACAGGTTCTCGCAAATAAATGCCAACAAAATCTAATGTTTGGCCTTGAGCTTTATTTATAGTCATGGCGAAACATAACTGTATTGGAAACTGTGTTCTTTTGAATTGAAGGGGTATTTTTTCGTCTTCTGATGTTAATAGTGGTATTCACGGGATGAATACATGTGTATTTTTAAAATCACCAATGGATATTATACCACTAATAATATGAGATTTGAAGTCATTACATATTAATCGTGTTCCATTGCACAAACCTTTGCAGGGATTCAAATTTCTTAATAATATAATTGGACAATTTTTCTTTAAAAACAATTTGTAAGGAGGTAAACCAGGAGGATTTAAAGCGTGCAAAAAATCTTCATATTCACTTTGATCTTTTGGATCAATTGTTTCATCGATAGCTAAATAGACTTTTTCATCAGCTGGAAATTGAGCAATTAGCATGTCATTTATTTCATCAACGAAGTCATTCTTCATAGTTAGAATTGAGCGAGAAGTAATAAAAGAAATATTTGAATGAGTTAAATACAAATCAGGATAAGTAACTTTAAATAGATTATTTGTCACGACCCAATTCCACAATGGGTCATGAGGGCGCCCGACACCTTTGGCAGGTAAGCCAATGAGGAAACATTACTAAAATTCTTATGTTACTTCTTATTTAAAAAAAGTGGAATAAATACTTGACTTGAAATTTAAACCAGAAGGACAAAGAACTGTAAATAATATAAGTACACAACCCCAAATATCTAGCAAGTTTGTGCCAGAACCTGGTGTCACAAGTTACGGGCAGCTAGTAGAATACACAACCAAAAGAATATCATAATATACTACTATCTGAATCTGAATACACAAAAAAATAACAAAAATACAAAGGAAGGACTTTTTTGGCTGCGGATTGATATGGAGGGAAAAGCAGCTCACCATAGAAGTCCCAAGTCCGCTTACGGCCGCGCACCAGAATGATAACCGGATCCACCTGTCTCAGGTCCTATACATATAAGTACAGAAGTATAGTTTGAGTACATAAATAATATGTACCCATTAAGTATCCCGTCTAATCTCGAAGAAGTAGAGACGAGATGTCGACTTGATACCTACTAGGGTCAAGATAATATAATAATAATGTACTATGCAAAACATGAAGATTTTCTAATAACAACAAGTTAAAATGAAAAGTTATAATCATGATCTTGACCATATTTAATTATCATTCTTCCCCTTTTACATACTTAGCAAGTAATCATGTCGTGTCTAAGCTTAAGCATATATATATATATATATATATATATATATATATATATATATATATATATATATATATATATATAT
>MU683353.1:47029-79478 GCA_026770625.1 Nicotiana glauca
ATATATATCATGCTCAATCACGCCAAGGTCGACGGTCCGCTCTAACGAAAAATAAATTATGCATTGCCGAGGGTCGAACGGCCCATACCATAGATACATCTATTTTCACCGAGGCGATCGGCCCGATCCATAAATATCAGACAAACATTAGGGATGCATACAAGTCTCATTTTTATTCAAGAAAATTCTTACAAAAGCTCAACAAGTTCATATGTTCACTTTTTGTTTCGCTCAAGTCTCTAGCATATCATAAATGATCATGTTGGCAATTAAATTAAAAGATACCTTCAAATTAGGCATGATGTGGGTCCTAGACTACCCAAACAATTAACATTATAGTAGCTACGCACAGACTCTTGTCACCTAGTACGTACGTAGCCCCCGCCTTTAGAAGCAAATTCTTATTTATTAATCCTACGGGGACAATTCCCTCTTACAAGGTTAGAAAGGAGACTCACCTCGCTCCGAAACGCACTTCCAATATCAAGACATGCCCAGACCCTTAATTCGTAGCCGAACGAGCACAAACTAGTTAAATAAAGTAAGAACTAGTCGATAAGGGCTTACAAGGTCGAATTCTAACAATTTAGGTAATTTTCCAACCTTTCCCACAAGTTTCCTAAATTTTGACCCCGGGCCCACATGCACGAATTTCGAGATTTTTTGAAAGAAATTGTTCTCTACAACCTAAGGATCAATAATATATGACTTCTAGCCCATTTCATAACAAATTCATGGTTAAACCTTAGTTTTATTAAAGCCCTAGGCCTAACTCTACCCCTATGATTTCACCAAATTTTTAGGGTTTAATCTACCTAATGTACATGTATATAAGCTAATAATGAATGGGAATCACTTACCTTGCAATGTTATGTTGAAACCCTCTCTTTGAAAGCACCCAAATCGCCCGAGTGTAGAGTGTGAAATGATAAAAATGGCTTTGAGTTTGAATTAAATGAACTCTCTGGCCCCAGCAATTTCCGCTTCTGCGGCGCCTTTTCCGCTTCTGCGGCAACCGCTTATGCGATTCTGACCCAATTTGGCTGAACCGCTTCTGCGGTCGAATATCCACTTAAGCGAAACCACTTAAGCAGAACCACTTCTGCGGTTTCATGACCGCTTCAGCGGTTTTCCCTGGGCCTGCCCTTGGCCGCTTCTGCGAAGGCATGACCGCATCTGCGGTCCAAGAACCGCAAATGTGGTTATGACAAAAGCAGCAATGCTACAGCCATTCCTCAACCTTCTAACTTCACTCGAACCTCGCTTGTTTGACACTCGGGGCTCCTGAGCCCCGCCCAAACATATTGACAAGTCTAAAATCATGAGGCGGACCTACTCGAACCCTCGGAACTCCCAAAACAATTCTAAATCGTGGAATCACCCCCTAAAACCAAATGAATCGAACTATTGAATCCTCAAGTTCTTAATTCTCCTCTAACGGGTGAAAAATCCTTAAACTACTCGGATTGACATCAAATTTTACGGGCAAGTCTTAAACAACATTACGGACTTGTAACAAGTTCGGAACCTAAACTCGAGCCCGATACCTAGGGATTCAATGATTGCTTAGTTTCTTTAATTCCTTAAAACTTCAATTAAATAATTTTAGATAAAAATTTATTACTCGGCTAGGGACCTCGGAATTCGATTCCGGACATACGCCCAGGTCCCATATTTTCCCACGGACCCTCAAAAATTGTCAAATCACGAATCCGGGTCCGTTTTCCCAAAATGTTGACCGAAGTCAAACTTGATCTTTTTAAGAAATCTTAAAGAAGCAAATGGGCATATTTTTACTCAAAACCCTTCCAATTCCCGAACCATCTTCCTTCTCTATACACTGAGCATTTTTTATCGGCAACAGCTCAAGACATCCTATTATTTCCTCACATCTACAAAGCACCATATAACCTTTATCAAAATTTTGTTTCACTCGTGCCATCCTCGGCTCATTTTTTGTGACCAGGACTGATCTGTCAGCATACCTCGAAACAGAAACAACATAGCACATAACCGTGCGATCAGCTAATCAACGGCAACCTCCCCAACTTGACTCGAAGCCATCTATCATGGAACATTTAATAACCCATAATACTTTTACTCTAATGATGCCACAATATTATAGTGAGATTAAACTCAAATCATCTACTAGTTTATGAAAACACAGATCCTCGGATACTGAAATCCTCTACAAACCTCGCATTCATCCCCACATCAGCTGAGTCCACTCTCTGAAGCGACCCAAATTTTCAAATTACAACACGTACCTTTCAATTACACATGAGATCTTCTAACAATATACATAAGAATCGTACCCCTTAAGAACACTCCGCAGGAGATAACCCACCTGCTTTGCCTCAATTTAGTATTTCAGCACACCTTCCACCGTCATACATATAACACAACCATTTAGTCTTCCTGAGTCTGAACTCATACCGCCACACGTCATGTACTTAATTTCCAACTAGGAGATACGAAAATATTCTTCACGCGCCCATAACTCGAACCACACATCGAATCACAATAGGAATCGAACACTTAACAGTTCACCTACTATCCAGCAGACTTCTTCGACACTACCGAGTCACATAGATACATCTCGCAACACTAACATACTCATCACATGGATATCCAACCGCCATTCCGGTTAATAGGGACAATATCAAACATATAAGTTCAGAACACTTGCTCACACAATCAACACCTCAGTGCTCAAGCCATAGGCAAGGATCCGGCCTCAAGTTCTCCAGACTGGCCCAACATCAAACTCACGGGATCACATCTCGCCCCTTGATTGGGGAATCACAAGCCGTCAAGGCACATACAATATTGAGTGCTCACGTACGCATATCGACATGTGGAAGGAATTTCAGGAGTTATATCTCAAGCTGAATCAAGTACGCACGATAAGAATTCCAAGAAAGTGAAGTTTCCAAAAGGTTCTGCACCTCTCGAGGATAAATACAAACATCTCAGTACCGATCCGCGAGACTCTACTAAACCTGCTCATGACTCATGAGGCCTAATAACCTAGGCTTTGATACTAACTTGTCACGACCCAGCCCCGGTCGTGATGGAACCTAACACAATTGCTAGGCAAGCCCAACCAATCAATACTCACAACCCAATCACAAATCCCGTTACCGTGTAACAACATGAAATTAGCAGTTTGTCAAGTCTATTAACCAAATAATTTAAATAGCAATAGTATGAAACAATGACATAACCAACATCTCCCAAAGACCTGGGATCACGAGTCTAGAACCTCTAAGATAACAAAGTAGCAAATTCTCATATAATACAGAGTTCTAAAATGCGAAAAGATAAGAGGGATAAGGGGAGGAGTCGGGTTCTGCGGACGTTAGGCAGCTACCTCGACAACTCCTGAAAGCTCTGGAAGTAGCAAAACAGCTCGACTAAGCTCCCGAAACACCTGAATCTACACACATGGTGCAGGGAGTAAAGTGAGTACTTCCAACTCAGTAGTAATAGACATATATAATGGCTGATAGTAAGAAATCCCGAAATAACAATGCAAAGCTATAATCAATAATTCTACACATTTATCAGTGGAACAACAACAAGTAATGACAGGTAAAACAGATAGATATCGATGCATGAATGCAATGCAATGCATATAAACGCTGCGGCGCACAACCCGATCCATTTGGGTACCCGCGCTCACTGTGGGGGTTCAGACTCTGGAGGGGCTCCTACAGCCCAAACGCAATATCATCGTAGCATTCGCTGCGGCGTGCAGCCCGATCCACACTCAATCTAGATATATGCATACAGTCAAGTTTATCATTTTGAGTTCCAATTATTTTTAATTATAGATTAAGTGTTTAAAACTTTAGAAATTTACTAATCATTTCGAGACAGTATTTAACTCAGGACTGATATCATGAAAACATGTTAAGCATCACAGAAACAATGATAATAATCCCTAAGGAATTCAAATTATCGGCACACAACCCAAATATGCTCATAGTAATCCAAGTAGGATGCTTACCAATCAATTTCTAGTCAATAACACGGTATGAACATCACTCGGACGGGCTAAGCCATAGTCCCCAATCACAAACGACCCCGCAATCGCCATAGAGTACGTGTATCGCCTCAATATAGCATCACAGTGTGATATACCGGGGTTTCAAACCCTCAGGTCATCATCTACATCTATTACTCACCTCAAACCGGCCACAAGACTAGTCCGCTATGCCTTTGCCTCTCGAATCCACCTCCTCACGCATCGAATTTTTCCAAAACCACAACGAATACATTATATTAGTCTAAAGAAACATAACCCAATCAAAAGAATTCGAAAAACACCAAAAATCTCAAAGTTGGCAAAATTCGAGCCCCGGGCCCATTTCTCGAAAAATTGCAAAACTTACATTACCGGATTCCTCGTCTCGCCACGAGTTCATACATACCAAGAACTCCCAAATCCGAGCTCAAATGACCTATTAAATTCCAATTTGAAATATCAAAAACTCAAGCCCTACTTCATCCATTTTAGGCTTAATTCCATGAATTTCTAGATAGATTTCTCAATAAAACGAGTTCTAGGTTGAAGAATCTTACCTCCAATCATTCCTCCTTTAATCCCTCTTCAAAATTGCCTCAAAGCTCTCAAAGCTCTCAAAGCTTGCTCAAAAATGGAGGAAAATACATAATCCTCACGGATGAAATGTTAAATAAAAACCCCTCTGAACAGGACAGTTTTAGCTTCTGCGGTCCCACTATCGCTTATGCGAGACCGCTTCTACTGTCCGATTTCCGCTTTTGCGGTCTTCATTAAACTTCCAAAAATCCGCTTCTGCGGTTCTACTTTCGCACCAGCGGTACCGCTTCTGCGGTCCGCTCTTCCTCTTCTGCGAAACCTGCCTTCCATCTCCTTGCCACTTCTACGATCACAGCTCTGCTTAAGCGGCTCCGCTTCTGCGGTCCAAGACCCGCAGAAGCGAAAATACAAGAAACATCATGCCTTCAGCTGTATGAATCTCCAAAAACTCCCCGTTAGCCATCTAAAATCATCCCGAGGCCCCCGGGACCTCAACCAAAAGCACCAACATAACCCATAACATCATTCAAACTTGTTCCAAACTTCAAAACACATCAAACAACGCTAAAACCATCAATTTACATCGGATTCAAGCCTAAGTTTCTTCAAAACTTCCGAAATGCGCATTCGATCAAAAACCCAACCAAACGATGTCCGAAAGACCTGAAACTTCATGCACATATCCAAAATCACCCAACAAAGCTATTGCAACTTCGGAACTCCATTCTGACCCTCGGATCAAAATCTCACCTATCAACCGGAATTCGCCAAAATTCTAACTTTGCCAATCCAAGCCGAATTCTACACCGGACCTCCAAAATCAATTCCGATCATGCTCCCAAGTCACAAATCATCCCTCGAATCTAACCAAATCATCGAAAATCAGATCCGAGCCCTCTAAATCATAAGTCAAAGTCCGGTTGACTTTTCCAACTTAAGTTTTCCTTAAAGAGACTAAGTGTCTCATTTCTTATCAAAACCATCCCAAATCAACTCTCACACACCATATACCGATAATGAAATATGAAGAATCAATAAATGAGGAAAACGGAACAATAACGCATGAGATGACGGGCCAGGTCATCACACCTCTTCCCGTCTGACCTACACCCCTGGGACAACCTCTACCAGTCTGTCCTCCACCTTTAGGTGGCTGGGCCGCTGGTTCTGGAGTCATGGGCTGCTGCCCCTGTTGCACTGCCTTGCCCCTAAGCCTGGGACAGTGTCTCCTCATGTGACCCGGGTCTCCACACTCAAAAAAACGTGGTGCAATGACCTGCTTTCCGGATGGATGACTCTAAAAACGAGAAGACCCATTAGAAGAAGCCTGAATAAAGCCGGTGGGTGGTATGAACTCTCCGACATAGCACTGAAATAAAAACTGGAAGAATCCGAAGGACCAGGATACCCATGACACAGTCCAAATCCCAATCCCAGTCGTGATGGCGCCTCTCGTGAAGACAAGACCAACCAGAAGAATGCCAACACCTCTTTTTAAGTAATTAATTAACATTTATAAATCCAAACGCGTATTAAACAATCATAAAGCGGAAACAAATTGATAATCAGAAAGAAACAAACCCGACACAGCCTAAAACGGGGTTTCACAGGTCATGAGCTACTACAGAGTTACTATAATTCCACAAAATAGAATATCTGATACTAGTCTGGAATACTAAAATAGCATAAACATAGGGGAGTCAAGGGCTGCGGATGCTAACAGCTACCTCGATGCTCCGATCTCGCTGCCTGATCTAGGAAGGATGTCACTGCTCAGGTGCGGACTCTTCTAATCATGAATCTGCACGCATGGTGCAGGGAGTAATGTGAGTACTCCGACCTAGTGAGTAACAATAATAAATAATAACTAAAAGTAAAAAAAACAGCACAAGGAAGTTCTATATCAAGCAGTAAATTACTTAAAGCAGTAAAAATAAGTGAAAATCAAATGAAATCTCAATTTTAAAAGCCGGTGAATCGGGTAAAACAACACTTAAGTAGTAAATATTGAAAACTGCCCCTCGGGCCAAGTATTTACCGCTCAGCACAATAACAGCCCCTCGGCTCAATCTCTCTCAGATCATACTCAGAATAATATCATAGAATAACTGTTGCGGCGTGCAGCCCGATCCATACCTTACTGCAGCGTGCAGCCCGATCCATATCTCGCTATAGCGTGCAGCCCGATCCATATCTCACTGCAGTGTGCAGCCCGATCCATATGGGTACCCGCGCTCACTGTGGGGGTGCAAACTCTACAGCCCAAGCGCAAACTGTTGCGGCGTGCAGCCCGATGCACCCGATCCATATATATATATATATATACCCTCACTATTGGGTTCTCAACCCCTCTCAGTCATTCTGGACACAATAGTATAAAGTAGGGACCTCAGCCAACAGGGTTCCCTCATTTTAGGATTAACACTTATAAAACTAGTTCACATTATTTTAAACAAGTAGAAAGATGACTGAGGATGTGGTTATCAATAAGTAAAGTGAGGAAAATCAGTTATAATACCCCTAAGGGTTCTACAAGTCGGCACGAGGCCCCAAACATGGCAACTTGCCCAAATTATGATGATAAACAAAACAGCTCAGTCACATACACAGTAAAATATCAAACGGGATGGACCAAGTCACAATCCCCAGTAGTAAATAACCCCGCGCTCGTCATTGAGCACGTGCTTCACCTCAATACAGCACTATGTTGTGCAAATCCGGGGTTTCAAACCCTCAAGATATCATGTACTATCATTACTCATCCCAAGCCGTCCAGAATCCTAGATCTCTATGCCCTTGCCTCACCAATCGACCTCCTCGTGTGTTGAATCTGGTCAAAACCACAACGAATAGGTTACAATAGGCTAAGGGAACATAACCCAACCGAAAAGACTCGAAAAATATCAAAATTCACGAAATTGGCAAAGCTCGAACCCCAGGCCCACTTCTCGAAATATCAAAAAATTAACATCACCGGATTCCTTATCTCACCACGAGTCTATACATATCAAAATTACCAAAATCAGAGTCCATTTGGCCCCTCAAATTTCACTTTGAAATACCAAATTTCCAAGCCCTAGCTTTATCCTCTTTTGGTGAATTTCCAAAAATTTCCATGTTAATTCTACCATTAAATCATGTATTTAGGCCAAAGAACTCACCTCCAATCACACATAGTCGAAATCCCCTTCAATTTCTGCCCAAAAGCTCTCAAGGTCGATCAAAAATGGTGGAAATGAACTTAAGCTCGCAGAACAAAATGAGCTTTAAAACCCTTCTCTGAACAGTGATTTTCGCATCTGCGGTTCCATTACCGCATTTGCGGCTACCGCTTCTGCAGTTATAGTTCCGTTTCTATGGTTCTTCATTATACCAACGATCGCTCCTGCGGTCCTCTATCTGCATTTACAGAACTCGCTTCTGTGGACACTTGTCCGATTCTGCGAAAACACTCAGGCTTCACCCTTTTGCTTCTGCGACTCATCTACCGCATATGTGGTATCGCAAATGCGGCCCCAAGCCCGAACCTGAGGAAACAGCCAACCTTCCAAGAACTAGCACCTGCAAACCTACAGAACCGCATATACGGCCCTTCTTCTACAGATGCGGAAACACCAGATACCATCAACATCAGAATTTTACCAAGTCCAAAACTCATCCCGATGGCCATCCGAAATCACCCCGAGACCCTCGGGACCACAACCAAAAGTGCCAACCCATCATAAAACATCATTCAAACTTGCTCCAATCATCAAAATACCGCAAATAATACCAAAACCCTCAAATTACACCGGATTCAAGCCTAAGTTCTTCCAAAACTTTCGAATTACGCATTCGATCAAAAACCCGACCAAAACACCTCCAAATGATCTGAAATTTTGAACACGCATCCAAAATCACCTAACGAAGCTATAACAACATTCAGAATCCCATTCTGAACCTCGAATCAAAATCTCACCTATCAACCGGAATTCGTCAAAATACTAACTTCGCCAACTCAAGCCTAATTCTACACCGGACCTCCAAATCAATTTCGATCACACTCTTGAGTCACAAATCATCCCCCGAAGCTAATCGAATCACCAGAAATCACATCCAAAACCCTCTAACTCAATACTTAACATCCGGTTGACTTTTTCAAAACAAGCCTTCCTTTAAGAGACTAGGTGTCTCATTTACATCTAAAACCAATCCAATTCTACTCATTCACCCAAGACTCCTATAATAAAACATAAGGAAGCAGAAAATGGGGAAAATGGAGCGGTAACTCACGTGACGACGGGCCGGATCGTCACATTCTCCCCAACTAAAACAAATGCTCGTCCTCGAGCGGGTCAAGAAATATACTTGGAGCCTCAAACAGGTGAGGATATCTACTCCGCATCTCCCGTTCGGTCTCCCAAGTAGCCTCTTCCATGAGCCGACCTCTCCACTTCACCTTTACGGAAACTATATCCTTTGATCTCAACTTTCGAATCTGACGACCCAAAATAGCTATTGGCTCCACATCATAGGTCAAATCATCATCCAACTGAACAGTGCTAAAATCCAATACATGAGACGGGTCTCCAATATACTTCCGGATCATAGATACATGAAATACCGGATGCATGCCCGATTGGCTGGGTGTCAAGGTGAGCTCATAAGCCACCTACCCAATCCTCCTAAGTACCTCAAAAGGTCTAATAAATCACGAACTCAGCTTCCCTTTCTTCCCAAACCACATAACACCCTTTATGGGCGAAACCTTCAGCATGATCTTCTCACCGACCATATAAGACACATCCCGAACCTTCCGATCCGCATAGCTCTTCTGACGCGACTGTGGCATACGAAGCCTCTCCTGAATCAACTTCACTTTCTCAAAGGCATCCTAAACCATCTCTGTCCCCAATAACCTAGCCTCGTCGGGCTCGAACCATCCAATCATAGATCTACACCGCCTCCCATACAATGCCTCATACGGAACCATCTGAATGCTTGAATGATAACTATTGTTGTAGGAAAACTCGGCAAGCGGCAAAAACTCGACCCAAGAACCCCCAAAAACCAATAACACATGCACACAACATATCCTCCAATATCTGAATAGTACGCTTGGACTGCTCAACTCTACTTGCATACCCAACTCTCGCTGAAATGTCCTCCAGAACTGAGAAGTGAACTGAGTACCTCTATCTGAGAAAATAGACACTGGAACACTATGCAATCAAACAATCTCCTAGATAAAGATCACTGCTAGCCGCTCTGAAGAATAGGTGGTACATACCGGAATGAAGTGTGCGGACTTGGTCAACCTGTCCACAATCACCCAAATCAAATCAAACTTCTTCAAAGTCCGAGGGAGGCCACTCACAAAATCCATAGTAATCCTCTCCCACTTCCACTCGGGAATAACCATATGCTGAAGTACACCGCCCGACCTCTGATGTTTGTACTTTACCTACTGGCAGTTGAGACACCGAGATACAAACCCTATTATATACTTCTCCACCAATAGTGCTGCCTCAAATCCTGATACATCTTCGTGGCACTCGGATGAATGGCATATCGCGAGCTATGGGCCTCCTCCAATATCAACTCCTGAAGCCCATCCATATTGGGCACACAAATCCGGCCATGCATCCTCAACATACCATTCTCACCAGTGGTCACGTCTCTGGCATCATCATGCTGGACCCTGTCCTTAAGGATAATAAAATATAGATCATCATACTAGCGCTCTCTGATTCAATCATACAAGGAACACCGAGAAACTACACAAGCCAACACCCGACTAGGCTCCGAAATATATAATCTTACCCTCCGATTGGCCAAAGCCTGGACATCAACTACAAAGGGCCTCTCCCCAACTAGATATACGCCAAACTCCCCATACTAACCGCCTTTTGGCTCAAAGCATCAGCCACTACATTGGCCTTCCTCGGGTGATACAAAATGGTAATATCATAGTCCTTAAGCAACTCTAGCCACCTCCACTGCCTAAAATTAAGGTTCTTCTGCTTAAGCAAATGCTGAAGACTGCAATGATTGATGAATACCTCACAAGATACACCATACAAATAGTGCCTCCATATCTTCAAAGCATGAACTATAGCAGCCAACTCTAAATAATGTACAAGGTAGTTCTTCTCGTGGGGCTTTAACTGGCGAAAAGCATAAGCAATAACTCTACCCTCTTGCATCAATGCACATCTGATCCCAACTCTCAAAGCATTACAATATACAGTGTAAGAACCTGATGCTGAGGGAAAAATCAATATTGGAGCTGTGGTCAATGCTGTATTGAGCTTCTGAAAACTCTCCTCGCACTCGTCCGACCATACAAATGGATCACCCTTCTGAGTCAACTTGGTCAAAGGCGATGCAATAGAGGAAAATCCCTAAACAAATCGGCGATAATAACCTGCCAACCCAAGGAAACTACGAATCTCTGTGGCTGAGGTCAGTTTAGGCCAACTCTGCACCGCCTCTATCTTCTTTGGGTCGACCTGAATACCCTCGCTGGACACCATGTGCCCCAAGAAAGCAACAGAATTGAGCCAAAACTCACACTTGGAGAACTTTGCATAAAGCTTTTCCTCCCTCAATCTCTGCAACACAACTCACAAATGATGTGCGTGCTACTCCTGGCTACGCGAGTACACCAGAATATCATCAATAAAAACAATAACAAATGAATCCAGATACAGCCGAAATACACTTTTCATCAAATGCATGAATGCTGCTGGGGCATTAGTCAGCCCGAAAGACATGACAAGAAACTCATAGTGCCCATATCTAGTCTTGAAAGCAGTCTTCATAAAATATGAATCCCTGATCTTCAACTGGTGATAGCCTGAACGGAGATCAATCTTGGAGAATACCCTCGCCCCCTGAAGTTGGTCAAATAAATCATCAATACGAGGCAAGGGATACTTGTTCTTCACTGTTACTTTGTTCAATTGCCTGTAGTCAATGCACATTCTCATGGTGCCATCTTTTTTCTTCACAAATAGAACCGGTGCACCTCGCGGTGACACACTAGGCCGAATGAACCCCTTATCTAGGAGTTCCTAAAACTGATCCTTTAATTCTTTCAACTCCGCTGGTGCCATACGATACAGAGGAATGCAAGCGGGCTGAGTGCCCGACACTAGGCTAATACCAAAATCAATGTCCCTGTTCGGTGGCATGCCTGGCAGGTCTGCAGGAAAAAACATCGGGAAACTCCCTCACAACCGGGACAGAATCAATGCTAAGAGTCTCAGCTCCAACATCCCTCACAAATGCCAAATATGAAAGACAACCCTTCCCAACCATACGCTGGGCCTTTAGGAATGAAATCACCCTACTAGGAACATATTTAGTCACGCCACGTCACTCGATCCTCGGTACACCCAGTATAGCCAGAGTGATTGTCTTAGCATGACAGTCCAAAATAGCATGACACGGAGATAACAAGTCCATGTCCAAAATAACATCAAAATCCACCATGCTCAATAGAATTAGATCAACTCGGGTCTCCAAACCCCCAATAGTTACCAAACACGACCAATACACATGGTCTACAACAATAGTATCGCCCACCGGGGTAGATACATGAACAAGTAAAGCAAGACACCCTTGGGTCGTACCCAAATGATGAGCAAAACACATAAGAATAGGTGGAATTGCAATCAAACAAGACTGAGGTATCCCTGTGGTAGACTGAAATAATACCTGTAATGACGGCACCTAAAGTAATGGCATATGTCCTGTCCTGGAGAGCATAAAAGCGAGCCTGACCACCACCCGATCGACCTGCGCCTCTAAGGCAACCCCTGGCTGCCTTACCCTCAACCCTAGCTGGCGGGGCGGGTGCTAAAAACTGGACTAGAAGATGAGGGTTGGCCTTTTTGTTGAGATAACCTAGTAGCATGACGAGAACACTCCCTCCATATATGCCCAAACTCTCCACACTCATAGTAGACTCCCCAGGTGCTGGGAACTAGGATAGAAGGGAACCCCTCGTGCCAAAGTGACTAGCTGATGCACTCCGCCTGGAAGAACCCTGAGTAGATGGAGCACGAGATGAACTTTGTGCTAAAAGAGCGCTAAGAGATGGCTGACTCTGCTGAGAACCCTGATAACCATGACCTAAAGGTGCCCCGCAATACTCGGGACAGGCCGACTGAGTGGGTCTAAAGGAATGACCCCGACCCTACTAGAACTGACCCCTAAAAGGAGCACAATCGTAAATGTTAGAACCTCGAGGCCTCTTGGCCTCCCTCTCATCTCGATCCTGGCGGTGAACTGACTCAATATCTCGAGCTATATCCACCACCTCCTCAAATTAAGCACCAACACTCTCTCTCTAGTTATAAGAACACGAAGAGGGTAGTTGAGACCATCAACAAACCTTCAGATACGCTTACGATCCGTCAGAACCAACCAAACTACATGACGAGCCAACTATGAAAATCTCATCTCATACTGGGACACTGTCATATCACCCTGTCGTAGCCACTCAAACTGCCTACACAGCTCCTTCCTACGGGACCGCGGTACATACTTCTCCAAGAACAGAGCGGAGAACTCCTACCAAGTCAAAGGTACTACACCAGCTGGCCTACGCCTCTCATACGCCTCCCACCAAGTGAAGGCAGCCCCAGTAAACTGAAAAGTAGTAAAAGCCACACCGCTGGACTCAAGGATTCCCGCTGTACGGAGCATACGCTGACACCTGTCAAGGAAACCTTGGGCATCTTCACCCTCAGCTCCACTAAATGTCAAAAGCTGGAGTCTACCAAACCTCTCGAGGCGACGCTGCTCGTCCTTGGGCATAACTGGAACCCTGAACTCTTGCACTGGAGCAACTGGCTGAGCTGGAGGTGACTCTGGAGTCAGTAATCCCTGCACTACCTGCTCAGGTGAGCGAGTAGCGGGGGTCTGATTGCCTCCCCTGACCTTTGAAGTAGCTATTGCGACTGTGGTGGTTGAAACCACCTAAGCCAGGCCCGTGTAAACTATCAATATCTGGGCCAATGTCTCCAGAAGACCTAGAATCACAATGGGCACAGTTGGTACCTGAACTGGTGTCGCTGGAGCTTGGTTCTGAGCTGGGGCAACTAGAGGATCCATAGGTGTTGCCCCTGCTGCTCTACCTCTACCACGACCACGGCCGCGTCCACGACCTCTGGTGGCCTCAGTGGGTTGTACTGGTGGTCGGCCGTTATGTCCAGTAGCTCGTGTCCTCACCATCTGTGAGTGAATAGAACAAAAAGATGTTTAGTACTTGGATAAACAAGTTCGCATGATAGAATTTCAAGAATGTGAAGTTTTCCTAAAAGGTTCTACAGCCTCATGAGGATAAGTACAGACGTCTCCGTACCAATCCGCGAGACTCTACTAAACCAGCTCATGACTCACGAGACCTAGTAACCTAGGCTTTGATACCAACTTGTCACGGCCCAAATCCTAATCCCGACCGTGATGGAGCCTCTCGTGAAGACAAGGCAAGCCAGAACAATGCCAACACCTCTTTTTAAGAAATTAATTAACATTTATAAATCCAAAAGCATTTTAAACAATCATAAAGCAGAAAAATAGCGATAATCAGAAGGAAACTAACCCGACACAGCCCAAACCGGGGTGTCACAAGTCATGAGCTACTACAAAGTTATTATAAGTCTACAAAATAGAATATCTGATACGAGTCTGGAATAACTGAAATAGCATAAACATAGGGGAGTCAAGGGCTGCGGACGCTAACAGCTACCTCGATGCTCCGATCTCGCTGGCTGATCTGGGAAGGATGTTAGTGCTCAGGTGCGGACTCTGATAATCCTGAATCTGCACACATGGTGCAGGGAGTAATGTGAGTACTCCGACCCATTGAGTAACAATAATAAATAATAACTGAAACTAAGAAAACACATAACAACACAAGGCAGTTCTATATCAGGCAGTAAATTACTTAAAGTAATAAAAATCAGTGAAAATCAAATGAAATCTCAATTTTAAAAGGCGGTGAATCAGGTAAAATAGCATTTAAGTAGTAAATATTGAAAAATGCCCCTCGGGCATAGTATCAACCGCTCGGCACAATAACAGCCCCTGGGCTCACTCTCTATCAGATTATACTCAGAATAATATCATAGAATAATTGATGCGGCGTGTAGCCCGATCCATATCTTACTGCGGCATACAGCCCGAACCATATCTCGCTGCGGCGTGCAGCCCAATCCATATCTCGCTGCAGTGTGCAGCTCGATCCATATGGGTACCCGTGCTCACTATGGGGGTGCAGACTCCGGAGGGGCTCCTACAGCCCAAGCGCAATACTGTTGCGGCGTGTAGCCTGATATATATATATATATATATATATATATATATATATATATATATATATATATATATATATATAACCCTCACTGTTGGGTTCTCAACCCCTCTCAATCATTTTGGACACAATAGTATAAAGTAGGGACCTCAGCCCACATGGTTCCCTCATTTTAGGATTAACACTTATAAAACCGGTTCATATTATTTTAAACAAGTAGAAAGATGACTGAGGATGTGATTTTCAATAAGTAAAGTGAGGAAAATCAGTTACAATACCCCTAAGGGTTCTACAAGTCGGCACGAGGCCCCAAATATGGCAACTAGCCCAAATCACGATGATAAACAAAACAGCTCAGTCAAATACGCAGTAAAATATCAAACGGGATGGACCAAGTCACAATCTCCAGTAGTAAACAACCCCACGCTCGTCATTGAGTGCGTGTTTCACCTCAATACAACACTATGTTGTTCAAATCCGGGATTTTGAACCCTCAGGATATAATTTACTATCATTACTCACCTCAAGTCGACCAGAATCCTAGCTCGCTATGCCTTTGCCTCGAAAATCGACCTCCTCGCGCGTCAAATCTAGTCAAAACCACAACGAATAGGTTATAATATGCAAAGGGAACATAACCCAACCGAAAAGACTCGAAAAATATCAAAATTCATGAAATTGGCAAAACCCAAGCCCTGAGCCCACTTCTCAAAATATCAGAAAATTAACATCACCAGATTCCTTATCTTACCACGAGTCTATACATATCAAAATTACCAAAATCAGAGTCCATTTGGCCCCTCAAATTCCACTTTGAAATACCAAATTTCAATGCCCTAGCTTTATCCTCTTTTGATGAATTTCCACAAATTTCCATGTTAATTCTACCATTAAATCATGTATTTAGGCCAAAGAACTCACCTTCAATCACACCTAGTCAAAATTCCCTTCAATTTCTACCCTAAAGCTCTCAAGATTGATCAAAAATGGTGGAAATGAACTTAAGCTCGCGGAACAAAATGAGCTTTAAAACCCTTCTCTGAACAGTGATTTTCGCATTTGTGGTTCCATCACCGCATTTGCGGCTACTGCTTCTGTGGTTATAGTTCCACTTCTGCGATTTTTCATTAAACCAACAACCGCTTATACGGTCCTCTATCCCCATTTGTGGAATCCACTTCTGCGGACACTTGTCCGCTTCTGCGGAAACACCCAGGCTTCACCCTTTCGCTTCTGCGACTCATCTACCGCATATGCGGCATCGCAGATGCGGCCCCAAGCCTGCACCTATGGAAATATCCAACCTTCCAAGAACTCGTACCTACGAACCTACCTCTCACATCTGCGGAACCGCATATGCAGCCCTTCTTCCGCAGATGAGGAAACACTAGATACCAGCAACATCAGAATTTCACCAAGTCCAAAAATCATCCCGATGGCCATCCGAAATCACCTCGAGGCCCCCGGGACCTCAACCAAAAGTGTCAAACCATCCTTAAACATCATTCAAACTTGCTCCAATCATCAAAATACCACAAATAAGACCACAACCCTCAAGTTACATTAGATTTAAGCCTAAGTTCTTCCAAAACTTTCGAATTATGCATTCGATCAAAAACCCGACCAAAACACCTCCGAATGATCTAAAATTTGGCACACACATCAAAAATCACCTAACAAAGCTACAGAAACTTTCAAAATCCCATTCCGACCCTCGGATTTAAATCTCACCTATCAACCAGAATTCGCCAAAATACTAACTCGCCAATTCAATAATTCTACACCGGACCTCCAAAATCAATTACGATCACACTCATAAGTCACAAATCGTCCCCCGAAGCTCACCGAATCACCTGAAATCACATCCGAACCCTCTAACTCAATAGTCAATATCCGGTTGACTTTTTCAAAACAAGTCTTTCTTTAAGAGATTAAGTGTCTCATATCCATCTAAAACCAATCCAATTCAACTCATTCACCCAAGACTCCTATAATGAAACATAAGGAAGCAAAAAATGGGAAAAATGGGGTGGTAACTCACGTGACGAAGGGTCGGGTCGTCACAACCCACTGGGTGAACCCTGAATAGCTGGCGAGCGATAAGAACCCTCTGGCATGGCACTGAAATAGGAGCGCGCTGGAGAACTCCGAGCATGTGGTGGTGCTGAAACTGGGGGCCTACTGGCTGAACCCTCCCAAACTAACCTCTACCCCTAGCTGGGGTGCCTCTAAACTCCCCGGAGAATCTGGCCCTCTTATCCTGCAACATCTGCTCTCTAACCCTCAGACGGTAACCCTCAATCCTGCGAGCAATCTCAAGTACTAGCTGATACCCTGTACCCATCTCTACCTCTGAGGCCATACCCGATTGGATAGTGGGGTGTAACCCCGCAACAAATCTTCGTACTCTATCTGCCTTTATATGGAGTATCATAAGTGCATAGCGAGACAGCTCAGAGAACCTCGCCTCATAATCGGTCACTGACATCTGACCCTGCTTTAGATGCTCAAGCTGATGACACAGCTCTTCCTTCTCAGAGTATGGGATGTATCGATCAAGGAATAACTGTGTGAACTGACCCCAGGTGAGGGGAGGAGCACTTGCTGGCCTGCTAAGGGCGTAAGACTTCCAGCATCTACCGGCCCTGCCCTTAAGCTAAAAAGTAGTGAAGTCAACTCCATGCGACTCCAATATTCTCATGTTGTGCAGTCTGTCCCTGTGAGCACGTGATTTTTGCCCTAAGAAATTTTATTCCAAAAGTTTCAAATAAAATAATTTCTTTATTATTTTTACAATTTTTGTGGATTTTTATTGAAATTGATGTTAATTGTTGCATTTTAATTCATATTAAAAATATATAAATATAAAAATACAAAAATATACACATATAATAGGGGTTTTAATTTTGCAATTTTTTGTATTAATTCATTTTGAAGAAAATAAAAAATGAGCATTTTTCGCCTTAATTGAAAATTACCTTAAAGGTAGAAATTAATTAGTTTAACAATTTAGTAAAATCAGAAAAATAAATGCAAATATAAAAGAAAAGAAGATACAAAGAGAAAATAATAATACAAAAAGAAAATAAATACGAAAATACAAAAGAAAATAAAATACAAAAATACAAAAGAAAATAAAATATAAAATACAAAAGAAAAGAAAATACAAAATACAATACAAAAAAATACAAAACAATAATACTTGGGCTAAAAATCGGAATAATTGATAGCCCAAAACCAAAAATTGTCCAGGCCCAAATTGATTGCCTGGTCTGCCTAGCCTCAGGATCAAACGACCACGTTTTGACCATCCGATCTCAACCGTTGAACATTTGATCTAACGGTCTCATAACCCAGCCCAGTTAATAAATGAAATGACGACGCATTGTAACATCGATATAAGCCGTTCATTTAATAGATCTAACGGGCAATGTCACACTTTCATTAAAACACAAACGGCGCCATTTTAAATATAATAAATCCAAGCCGTTGATTCATGTGATCTAACGGTCTCAAATCATTAAGGAGTTTTAAATATACAAAATAAACGTTACACCCTTCGTCTTTATTAGGCAAACCCTAGCCGCCCCTCCATCCTCTCTCATAGCCGCCGGAACTCCACCGGCGGGAAACGGCAAGTACGCCGATGACCGCCGCCTTAACACCCCGGACACCTCTCAACGTCCTCTTCTTACCCCTACACCTCTTGTGTCTCGAACAAGTCCCCTGCTTCTCGAATCTTCAAATAAATCTCGCCGGAACCCTAGTTCCGGTGAATGACCCTTCACCCAAAATGGACCAAAAACATACCAGAAGCGCTCCTCCTTATCCTTAACATAGATCTGAAGTTTTTAAAGTCCCAAACATCACCAGAAAACCAAAAATATTAAAAAAAAAAAAAGGGTCTGCCTGAGAATCAAGACAGTCTGAAAATATTTTCAACCAAAAGAGAAGAAAGAAAGAAAGGAAGAAAAAAAAAAAGAAAAAGAAAGAAAGAAAGAAAAGCTAAGTGTTTCATTCTTTTTATTCTTTGATTTTTCTTTTTATTTTTCTTTGTATGCCTGTTTGTTCCTCCATTTCTGATTCTTGATTCTTTCTGATTGTTACTTCTTCGTTTTTGTTCGGTTGAAGTTGATACTGTTCTGAAAGTTAAAAAAAAAAGATAAAATCCTAATAAATAATTTTATAGGAATTACTAGAATTTCATAAATATTTTTGTGTTGATTGTTGAGACTGATATTAATTAGGGTTAACAAGAATTAAATATTAGATTTTCTTTAATTAGTTTTTAAAAGTTTTAAATCCTGACTATCATGATTTCGATTCCAGCTTTTATTTTAAATTGAAATTGACAATTAGCAGTTTGGATTGTTAGTAAATTGGTTGGTGTTAGTTTAGTTTCTGAAATAAATGAGTGGTAATTCATAAAGAGTTAGGGTTATTGGTTATAGCTGAGTATATCCTGAGTTCGAATTCTGAAAAATAGTGGTAGGATAATTTCGCAATTTGGATAAGTTTAAGGGATAAAAGGGTAAAAGCAGCAAGGTTAATTGGTAAATAAGATTTAGGGTCAGGGGTGATTTGGAAATACAAAAATGGTTAAATTGTAACAAAGCTTATGAGGTAGGGGAATGTGGACAATATGAGGGATAATGCAGTAAAATACTAGTTAGAAGTGGGGGTAAAAGGGTAAAAGCTATGAAATAGAACATTCTAGATAGGGAGAAAAGGGGAAATTCTGTATTAATGAGGGGTTAGAATCGATTAGTTAACAAAATATTGAGGGTATAATTAAAATAAAAGAGGGACTGTTTGATAAATTCTGACATCAAATTTTCCTCCCTTTTGGTTCTATAAATAGGCCTTACTTGGCCTCCTTAGAGGTTTGGGGGGGGGAGGGGATCTGAAATCTACTTAGAGTTTTATGCCATTTTCGATCGAAATTCTTAGAGTTCTCTATTTCAAAACTCCAAAAACATATCAAAAACAGTTAAAAACTCCTACTGTTACATTGATTCTTAGGGTAATTTGAAGGTTATATTGATCTGGTTGTCAATTGCGATGGAAATCTAAACAATATCACTCAAGCATTAGTTGTCTGGTTGTTTATTGCTCCAGTTGGTTTGGTCTACTGTTTGTTGGGCTTAATTCTATTGGTATCGAAGCTGTGAATCGATTTGCTATTAAATTGCCATTGCTGATCCTATTTTCTATTGATTTCAAGTAGATTCTTATTGAATTTCATCTTATTTCCAGGTATATCTTCTCATTTCATAATGACTGTGATGTTATAATGACAAACTGAAGAAATGAAGGTGTTCGTTTGACGTTTATGTGCTTCTGTTTAGTTTTATCTGGTATATGTAGAATTTAGTTAGGAATGTGTGTATTCAATTAGTAGTAGTTAAAATATGTAAAAAACTCGGACTGGACTGTTGACCTTTGAGTTGATATTAGCATTAGCTTTAGAATAGTTTCGCATGTTATAGCTGAGGTTATTTGACAGTATTAGAGATTAAAATATTAAAATAGAACAGATTTAAATCTCTGCAACAAGATCTGTTAGGTTAATAATATTGTGACCTTTTAAAAGGTATTATTATCAGTATAGTGAAGCCAGTAAAGCGACCAGAGTTATTCATGTAAATAAGTGGTCAACATCTGATAATGCTTGTGAATTTAGATCATAACTGTTCATTTAGGTAAATATAATGGCTTTTGTATTTCAAAATACCACTATAATATGTCATTCGTTGTGAGGTTTTGACCAGCTAAACGTTATTTTAAATTCTCATTTTTCTCAAAAATCAGCTTTTAATCAATTGATAACAATAAGGAATTGAGTTAGCAGTCAGCACATCCGATCTAGGATCACAAGTGAATTATACGGATCTAGGCAACTTGAAATTAGTATACAAGACCAGTAGCTGAGTATTAGTTTAATCTGAATTAGTGTCATATTTTTGAAGTGCTATTATAATTGTGCGTAATTGTATGTTATTTTAGTAACACTTAAAAAGTCGATAGTGAAAGAGAAATAGAATAAGTTGTCACTTGAGTTTGAATGCTTAAAAATTAAGATTTAAGTTGTAATTGTTTTTCCGTCCAGGCTTCAATTTGGGGCCAGTTGATTTGCGGATGTGAGGTGTAAATAGGGCCCTCTTTTCAGGGCCCAGCAATCCCACATATTGAGTGTGTGAGATATGCCCACAGAAAAGTATTTTAAAGCAATTTCTTTTCAAAAGTTTTTGGGTTGTGATGCAAACTGATTAAGGCTTCATTCTCTTTATTTCTTTAGAGATAGGTAGAAAATTGTAGTCACTTTAGGTTGACCTTTTATTAAAATAATGAGATGAGCCTCGCCGCGTCAAACATACAATTGTGGGGCCCTCAAATAAACTGCTACATAAAAACACTTAGAATTTGGGAGGATCGTTTAACAAATTTCACGGTCTTCCCCAAAGATAATTAACACGTAGCTGCTTTTAGGCACGATTTATAATAATATTACTTGCTTAATTACGGGTGCACATTTATGTGACCCAAATCCAAATCTCAACGAAGTCAAAATGTGTAAAAGGCCACAGGCGTACTGGTACGGTGTGGTCCGAAAGACATTTTCACGACGTTGTAATTAGTATAAAATTCAATAATAAAGCGGATTATTAATGAACGCACATGAAAATGGAATATATATAGAAATCAGATAAAAATAAATACAACAGTTGAGCGACCGTGCTAGAACCACGGAATTCGGGAATGCCTAACACCTTCTCCCGGATTAACAGAATTCCTTATCCGGATTTCTGATTCGCAGACTGTTAACAGAGTCATATTTCCTCAGTTCGGGATTCAACCGGTGACTTGGGACACCATTAATCTTCCAAGTGGCGACTCTGAAATAGAAATAATAAATCTCGTTCCGATTGTCCTTAAAGTGGAAAAACTCCTTTACTTTGCCCTTCACCGGGTGTAGGCGGTAAAAAGGAGGTGTGACAGTCCCTGCACCGGTCAATGAAGTCCTGGGCATCCTAATGACGCTCTCCCCCAAAGACTGGAGCGTGCAACTTGGTCCATCTGTCCAATAACTTCTGCGGATCATCGTCCACAACTGGCCTGGGTTGGGGTGCCAATGTAGGAACTGGCTGAGCCTCATCTATGGGTAGTGCACCCGGAGTCTGGTATACTACAGCTGCATGACCTGAAGCCTGAGCAATAGGGGTCTGGGCTCCCCCTCTTGCCTGTGAAGCAGCTGGGTCTGCTGGAAATAAACCAGCCTGAGTCATAGTGTCCATGAATCGTAGCATACGGCCCATGACCTCCTGAAATCCCGGCACTGTCATGAAATCCACCGCGGTAGGCTCAGCTGCCGGCACCTCGCCCTGCTCCTCAATGATGGGATCCCTCGTAAGACCTACTGGTGGTGCAACTGGAATGGCTCTGGGATGCCCTCGTCCCCTACCGCGGGCCGGTGCCCTCCCCCGGCCTCTTGCTTGGCCTCTAACAATAGGGGGAGTAGCTCCTCCCGGGTCTGGAACGCTGGCAGTACAAGTCCTCTCCATCTGTGAGAGAATAGAAGAGGGAAATTTAGTGCATAAGCACTGCACGATAGGAAATGAATAAAGAGTAGTCTTTCCTAATACCCTATAGCCTCTTGAAGATAAATACAGACGTCTCCATACCGATCAACAAGACTCTATCAGGTTCGCCCATAACTCGTGAGACCTATGTGAACCTAGTGCTCTGATACCATATTGTCACGACCCAATTCCACAATGGGTCATGAGGGCACCCGACACCCTTTTCAGGCAAGCCAATACGGAAATATTACTAAAATTCTTATGTTACTTCTAATTTAAAATAAGTGGAATAAACACTTGACTTGAAATTTAAACCAGAAGGACAAAGTACTGTAAATAATATAAGTACACAACCCCAAAATAAACATCTACCAAGTGTGTGCCAGAACCTGGTGTCACAAGCTGCGGGCAACTAGTAGAATACACAACCAAAAAGAATATCGTAATATCCTACTGGCTAAATCTGAATAGATAGAAATAACAAAAATACAAAGGAAGGACTTCTTCGGCTGCGGATCGACAGGGAGGGAAAAGTAGCTTACCGTAGAATTCCCAAGTCCGCTCACGGCCGCGCACTAGAATGATAACCGGATCCACCTATCTCAGATCCTATACATATAAGTACACAAGTGTAGTATGAGTACATAAACAATATGTACCCAGTAAGTATCCCGTCTAATCTTGAAGAAGTAGAGACGAGAGGTCGACTTGATACCTACTAGGGTCAAGATAATATAATAATAATGTAATATGCAAAGCATGAAGAGTTTCCAATAAGAACAAGTTAAAAGGAAAAGTCATAATCATGATCTTGACCATATTTAATTATCATTCTTCCCTTTTTACATACTTAGCAAGTAATCATGTCATGTCTAAGCTTAAGCATATATATATCATGCACAATCACGTCAAGGTCGACGGCCCGCTCCAACGAAAAATAAACTATGCACTGCCGAGGGTCGAACGGCCCGTACCATAGGTGCATATATTTTCACCAAGGCGATCGGCCCGATCCATAAATATCAGACAAACATCAGGGATGCATACAAGACTCATTTTTATACAAGGAAATTCTTATAAAGGTTAAACAAGTTCATATGTTCACTTTTCGTTTCTCTCAAGTCTCTAGCATATCATAAATGATCATGTTGGCAATTAAATTAAAAGATACCTTCAAATTAGGCATGATGTGGGTTCTAAACTACACAAACAATTAACATCATAGTAGCTACACACGGACTCTCCTCACCTAGTACATACGTAGCCCCCGCATTTAGCAGCAAATTCTCATTTATTAATCCTATGGGGACAATTCCCACTTACAAGGTTAGAAAGGAGACTCACCTCGTTCTGAAGTGCACTTCCAATATCAACACAAGCCCAAACACTCAATTCATAGCCGAACGAGCACAAACTAGTTAAATAAAGTAAGAACTAGTCAATAAGGGCTTACAAGGTCGAATTCTAACTATTTATGTAATTTGTCAACCTTTCCCACAAGTTTCCTAAATTTCGACCCCGGGACGATGTGTCTGGATTCCGAGATTTTTCAAAGGAAGTTGTTCTCTACAACCTAAGGATATGATTTCTAGTCCATTTCATAACAAATTCATGATTAGATCTTTGTTTTATTAAAACCCTAGGTCTAGATCTACCCCTTTGATTTTACCTAATTTTTAGTGTTTAATATACCTAATATACATGTATTTAAGCTAATAATGAATGGGAATCACTTACCTTGCAATGTTATGTTGAAACCCTCTCTTTGGAAGCACCCAAATCGCCCAAGTGTTGAGTGTGAAATGATAAAAATGGCTTTGAGTTTGAATTAAATGAACTCTCTGCCCCCAGGGATTTCCACTTTTGCGGAGCCTTTTCTGATTCTGCGGCAACCGTTTCTGTGGTTTTAGGCCGCTTCTGCATTTCTGGCCCAATTTCACTGGACCGTTTCTGCGGTCGAATATCCGCTTAAGCGGAACCGCTTCTGCGGTTTCATGACCACTTCTGCGGTTTTCCCTGGGCCTGCCCTTGGCCGCTTCTGCGAAGGCCTGACCGTATTTGCTGTCCAAGAATTGCAGATGCAGTTATGATAGAAGCAGCAATGCTTCAGCCATTCCTCAACTTTCTAACTTCGCTTGAACCTTGCTCGTTTGATGCTCGGGGCTCCCGAGCGCCGCTCGAATATACCGATAAGTCTGAAATTACGAGGCGGACCTACTCGAACCCTCGAAACTCCTAAAGCAACGCTAAATCTTGGAATCACCCCCTTAAACCGAATGAATCAAACTTTTGAATCCTCAAGTTCTTAATTCTCCTCTAATGGGTCAAAATACACTTAAACTATTCGGATTGACACCAAATATTATGGGCAAGTCTTAAACAATATTACGGAGCTGTACCAAGCTTTAGAACCAAAATCCGAGCCCGATATCTGTGGATTCAATGATTACTTAGTTTCTTCAATTCCTTAAAACTTCAATTAAATAATTTTAGATAAAAAATTCATTACTCGGGCTAGGGATCTCGGAATTTGATTCCGGGCATACACCCAGGTCCCATATTTTCCCACGGATCCTAAAAAATTGTCAAATCACGAATCCGGGTTCGTTTTTCCAAAATGTTGACCGAAGTCAAACTTGGTCTTTTTAAGAAATCTTAAAGAAGCAAATGAGTATATTTTTACTCAAAACCTTTCCAATTCCCGAACCAATCGCCCCCGCAAGTTATAAATTAGTTAAAGCAAGTAATGAAGGCTTTATTGAGGGGCACGGGGTTCTAAAAAGCAAAATGACTGGTCGGGTCGTTACATGATTCAAGGAATCTTTTTCACTGGTAAAAGGTATGATCTGAGGACGGGGAATTTCTATTTTGTTCTTATCATTTTTTTCTTTCCATTACCAATTCTCATCAAATATTTACAAAAAGCTGGATCTGTTTTGGCACGCATATTTTTGGACAATTGTAATTTTTTCAGTTGATGCCAAATTTCAGAACATAATAAGCTTTCATGAACAAAATCTTTCTTTTATCCACCACGAACAATGGGAAGAGTTTGTCTAAAGTCGCCACCAAATACAACAACCTTTCCGCCGAAAAGCATAGTTTTTTCCATTAAATCTCTAAGGAGCAAATTTAGTGTTTCAATCATTTCTATTTTCACCATTGAAATTTCATCCCATACTATTAGTTTTGCATCTCGAATCAATGATGCCAGTTAACTTTGTTTACTAATATTGCAACTAAAATTTCCATCAACATCAATAGGTATTTTAAATCGGGAATGAGCAGTTCTGCCTCCTGGAAGAATTGAAGCAGCAACACCTGAACTCGCGGTCGCTAATGCTATACATCCTTTGTGTCTCACTGTAGCTTATAAGGCACGATATAAAAAGCTTTTTCCAGTTTCGCCTGGACCATCAATAAAGAATGCTCCGGGTTTATTTGAGAATATAGTATCAAGGATTATATTGTAAGCTCTTCTTTGTTCAATATTTAGTTTATATGGTAATAGTAAATCTTGTTCATTAACGATAATATTCCTTTCACATTGTACATCTTTAGCTTCTTTGGCTATTGTAGATAGTTGAAATTACCCTGAGTTAGTTCAAATTCATTGATATTACGACCCATTGAATGAAGAATATCATTAATATGATTCAGTACTTTGTGACGAATTTCTCTTGTATGTATGTTTGGGTATTTTTTGAAATCATCAGACATCCGGCTTTCAAATTTTTCCCACAACTCTCTTGGATTAGCGGGATTGCAATAAACTAATAGTACAACAAATAAGTGTCTTAAACTGTGTGGCATTTGATAACTTACTACTTCTGACAGGCATTCTATTAAATTATTATCATAAAGCAGTAATCCTCTTTTTTCGGCAGCTTCTCTAAACGTGTCATAAGTTATTCCATTTACAGTTCGAAAATCTTTATACGATTTTGGCTCTGCGTTCATTAAGAGCAATATAAGATAGTATCTTTCTCCTTCGGTTGGATGACATGTCACAACTCTACCAATAGCATATCTTTGTTGGCGACGGGACCACATCTTGTATGTTGTGGACTATACAAAATATTCTAGAAATTCACGATATAATAAATTCAAAGTCATAGCATTTTCGTGTTCGCTATTCATTCTAAACAATTCAGTTAACATTATTTTTTTAATCATAGGATTATTTATAATTCTACTAATATTGTCTGTATTTTTGAAGGAAACAATTTGTTGTCCATCAAGATAGAGTTGAAGATGGTATACATTTGGAATCATTTCATTGATAAGAAAAACAAATATGCGCCACACAGCCTCAGGTGGCGACACCCACCTAGCAGATTGATATTCTTTAATTTCATCTACTTTTATATTTGTATCATTAAGATGTATATGAAATGCAATTTTATCATTTCCTTTGCAACTATACTTGTAAATGTACTTAACAACTTTAATGTCAGAACAAATCTCCACATTTATATGAAAATTAAATTGACTAAGTAAGTATTGATTTTAAGAAACAACCCATGAATTATAAAAAAGTTTTCCTCTAATTTCTACAGATTTTCCTGTATTTCGTCTTCTATAAATAGGGTATGAATTTTTTCTTTTAGTTGTCTGTTCAGCAAATTCTTTTGGAAACTTAAATTTACAATGACTGTTTTTTTCTTCATACACGGGCTAGTTGGATTTAATTGTCCGCAAGGACCATGTAGCATATGTTTTGTAACAAGCTTAAATAAATCAGAGTTTCTTTTAGGATCCGGTAATTCAGCACAAACAAATTCATCATATGCCTCAGGAGTCAATAGTTTGTATTTTTCATCGAGTATAATAAGAATATGAGCATGCAGAAGTCCCCATTTTTGGAATTCTACCGTGTACATAAATGCTGTAACTTTACCAAATATTTATTTTTTTAGTATATCCTTTTTAAGTTCTTCTAGTTTTGCTTGAAATATTCGGCTAATTATGTCGGGTCTATTTTGGGACTCATCTATCGACAACAAATTTATTTAAATTTCAGGCCAACAAGGGTTGCATGTCATAGTTAGAAATATATTGAGTATTCCAAAACGCTGCACTAATGCAATAGCATCCATATATCAACGACGCATATCTCTTGGTCCTCTTGTGAAGCTAAGTGGAAGTATTCTATTCTTACCTACCTGTGAGCCTTCTCTCTCACTGCGACATAAAAGATCTAAAAGTCTCGCTAACACGTCCATCCTGAATAAATCTTGATTGAAAAAAGCGAAATCTAATTTTTGAATTTCAACTTTTATCCATTCGGCTACAGCATATTGTTGAAATAATCGTCCTGAATGTAAGATTATATTTTCATTATCTCTAATTTGGAGTTGATAAAAATAGTATTCACGACAAGAAACTATTTCTCTTTTTCGTTTGCCTTTTTGCATCACTTCAGCTTCCATGTCAAGGAATCCATCAATTGAAGTCATATTGGTTACACATGGCAATTGTTCGTATTCACAACACGAATGTGTTCTAAAAAGGGTAGCTGAAGGCTTAAGTTTTTTAATACCACAATGCCAACTATTTTGATCGTAAGGAAACAGTAATGGATATTGCAATGGGTCATAACATCCGTAATAATAATTTATCAGCTGTCCTCTATCACTTTTGTATATATTCAGATATGTAGTGTAGGGATACAATTATTGGTATCTTGTTCTACCCGTATTCCTGCCACTTCTGACGTAGTTGGTGGGTTGTATATACATTGATCAAGGGCAGTATCACACTTAAGCGCAATATAGAAATCTGATAATTGTGGGACAATTATTGAGGATTTCAAAAATGTAGAATAAGGATTGGTTTTTAATATTTCCATTAAATTTTTCACAGTATCCTCGTTCAATTTATTGGAACATGCCATTCAATTGCTCACTTCATTTTCATTATATAAAAATATAATTGTAGATTTTTTCCTTTTTCATTACTTGGTATCAAGTCATTTATGAAATGATACATTTGTCCATGAACTCGAAATGTATAAATACCTTTATTCCTTTTTGCCAGCTCTTTGTCATAGCTTACTCCCAGGGATGTAAATGTAAATATGTTATTGTATGTTCTTATGTAGGTTCGAAAATGCTTTGATTCTTCAGTATTTCCTAGATACATATTTCTTAATTCTTGTGGTACTTGATGTGAAATCAGCTTAACAGTGCCTTTGCGATAACAGAATGCGAGTGGTTCGTATTCAAATTTTTTGGCTCCGCAAAATTTGCATTTGGGAACAGGCTTTAACATAACATAATCAGTCGATGGTTGAATTGTTATTGACTCTTCAATATATTGTTCATGATTTGTGTTAGATGTAGATCCTGGGATACAATAATAATAAGTGTAAACATATAATTTTGATAGTTATAAAGGCATATACATATTTATAATTGCGTATACTATCAAGAAAGGACAGTTTAACTCTCTAACCTGTTTTATATATTGAATATCCCACAAATGGAGGACATTGTTCGCTTGAAATATTAGCACTCATAGAGAATGATGCGGTAACAGAGCTATTAATTAGCGAGCAAGCAGGAAGTTGTCGGCCACTTGTTTCACCCTTACTAGCCCGCGCTAGGAGCGACTCCTTTTATCGTCTTGCATCATCCTGTATAATTCGTGTCGCCTAGTCTTCTTGTCGGCATGTATTTTTTCGGAGCTTTCATTTTTATGATTTTTACTCGACATTTCACTCATCTATTTCCTAAAGGAGAAATGTCAAGCGCATATTTGCATTACTGAATATATTTTCAATATTTTCTAATACTTATATATGTGTATTATAATTTTTTAAAAGTGGTCAAATAAAAACGTACAATATTTAAAAATAAATGACGAGAGATTGGAAAATTTACCTTCCAGTTCGAGTGCCACCGTATAACAGAGGTTTTAAACAACCGCAACGGATCGCAAAAACTACAATAATAAAGAAGATAAATTGAAAAACTGCATGCCTCCACAAAATGGAATTAAATATATGAGTATGATTATCTCCGGATGAAACTTGATACAAATTAGACAATCAATTAACGAATTAATTTCTAGGACTCAAAAAAATGTTCACAAAATTATATATTTGAGTTTCTAAGGTCATGAGTAATCTTTATCTTCGAAAAATATCGGATTCCGGGCACGTGGGCCCGAGGGCGTTTTGGTCAACTTTTCGATCGGAGTTAGGAATTGCTATAAATTAGATTGTAATGAATAATTGAGCATATATTAATGGATTTGTGTAACCGTTTGCTAGTTTGGGAGCGTGGTGCATCAAGCAGAGTCTTCGGAAGGGCGTGGAATGAGGTTATGGATCTTCGGAGCGAGGTGAGTCTCCTTTCTAACCTTGTAAGAGGGAATTGTCCTCATAGGTAAAATAATTAATTATGTGCTCCTATTTGCGGGGGCTACCTACGCACGAGGTGACGAGAGTCCGTGCGTAGCTACTATTATGCTATTATCCGGGTAGTTAGGACCCAAAAGCATGTTATACTTGGATTATTTATGAACCCATTGAAAGCTTGAATTGCTTAAATCACATTGAATTAGTAAGTAAATTTCTAAAAGGATTAAACTTCATTTCTTAAAATTTGTTAAAGGAGAATTGGTTTTATTTGGATAAATATTCCCCGATAAGTTCTTAAGCGACTGATTGAGCATGTATCCCTATGTGTACCTGCATCGCATGCATGATTCGCGAGCATGGTATGTGTTTATTTATGGAACGGGCCGAACGACCCTCGACAGTGCACAATTTAAATTTCTATTGGAGCGGGCTGTCGACCTCGGCATGATTTGCGCATGATTTATATTGTTTCCTTAAAATTTTAAATGTTGATATTGCCTTTCATGGCTTGATATAAATTGATAAGATAATGAAAAGTAAACCTTGAAAATCTTTTATTATTTGTTAAAGGTGTTTACCTGTTTTCCCGCTTGTGAGTTAGAACTGCTATACAAATCCATGATTTCCTCACACTTTTAGTACATTGTTATTGGACCTCTAGCAAGTATTAAAGTCGACCATCTCGTCTCTACTTCTTCGAGACTAGGCGGGATACTCATTGAGTGCACGTTGTTTATGTACTCATACTACACTTCTGTGCATTTTTATTGCACAGGTATATGTAACTCTAGTGTCCTACTGGGCGTAGCAGCACGGATGATTCTGGGACTAGGTGAGCTGCATCATTCGAGACGGCCACAGCTAGAGCAGTCCCTTCTAGTGTACTGTATTTACTTCCTGTCCACTGTATTCCGGACGAATGTCGTATTTATTTTCTTGTTAGTAGATGCTCATGCACTTGTGATACCGGGTTCTGGGATGGTTTGAAGTATTGTACTAACTGCTTATCATTTAAATTTGGTTCGAGACTATATTCTTTAAAATTTCTAAATTTGAAGGAAAATCCTAGATTTCAAAAGTATTAAAACAATATTTTGATTAAGTAATTTGGTTGGCTTGCCTGACAGCAGTGTCCAGCGCCACCACAACCCTTAGTGAATTTTGAATCGTAATATGCATTATTATAATATTGGACTTTAGTTCAAGCCTTCGATATGAAAATTACATATATAGTACTAATAAAAGGATAGATTTCATATCTAAAGGTACAAATACCACTAAAACTTCTTCCACCTAGAAAATTTAGTACTACTAATACATAATCTCTAAACGTTTCTTACAATCCTCGTTAGAAAGATCCCTCATGCACTGAACCAATTCTTATAATTTCTTGTTTTCTCCAAGAACAATATAATTATCGTACCATCTGCTTCTTAATTTGTCAAAAAGACATTACGTTTTCCCTTGCTCTTCACTTGCATTTGCTATGTAGCATGCATGTATTTTAGGCTATGTAGCATGCATGTAAATGGCTACATAGTGAGTTGGGCTCCACAAAAGATGGTACTGGCCCACCCATCCATTACTGATTTTTTAACACATAGCGGCTGGAACTCAACATTGGAAAGTGTCAGTGAGTGAAAGCCCATGATATGCTGGCCACATTATGTGGATCAGAGAGTCATCAGTAGATTAGTAAAAGAATTATGGCAAATAGGGTTGGACATGAGGGACATATGTGACAGATCAACTATAGAGAGAATGATAAAGGATCTGATGGAAATAAAAAGAAACGAGTTGAAGAAATCAATTGAGGAATTATCAAAGTTGGCAAAACTGTGTTGGAGAAGGAGGTTCGTCGTATAATAACTTCGACTGTCTCATTGATGACATCAAAGAGTTGGCTAAGCTGAAAACATAAGATCGTGACATGCTACCAGACGTGAAATATATTTGTTTAACCAAAAAATGATAATTTGGTCAAAGCTAGAATTTAAGATAAGAAATCGGGTTACTGATAATTAAGAGACCAAAAAGTACAATAGGCTTTCTTTAAACAAGAATAAGCAATAAAGAAATTTGTATTCTAATATGATGTCAATGATATTTCGTGTGTCCTTACAAATGATGAGGCCTCCTCCTTTTATAGCTAATAAGGAGTAACGGCTCAATTCCTTAGTATAAATAAGAATAATAACGGACATTTAATGAGACAATTATGAGTAATAAACGATATTAAATAAGTCGTTACACAATCATTCCTATTAAATACCAATTTTCCAACGTATCAGGTATTTAATACTGAATTTGGACTCCTTTTTGTCTTCAGATCCATGTCTTCAATGCCTTTCGATCCGTTGGCTTTAAATGACTCGATTGGTACGGGACTCGCGTCTAAACTGTTTCTCGTGCCTTTTAACTTCTTCTTCCCGTATCTTTCGTCACCAGATTCTTGTCTTTTGAATCCTTAAGAATTCCTAGACCTAAATGCTTCATTTAGGTATGAGATACGTATCTAAATTGCACCCCGTGCCTATTTTGAGTTCTTCTTCTCGTGTCTCTCAATTAATTATTACCTGTTGACCTTTTGACCAATCCACGTATCATGCCACGTCATCTTTAATATAAATTCA
>MU683353.1:82991-138103 GCA_026770625.1 Nicotiana glauca
TCAGATCCATATCTTCAATGCCTTTCGATCCGTTGGCTTTAAATGACTCGAATTGGTACGAGACTCGTGTCTAAACTGCTTCTCGTGCCTGTTTAACTTCCTCTTCCCGTATCTTTCGTCACCAGATTCTTGTCTTTTGAATCCTTAAGAATTCCTAGACCTAAATGCTTCATTTAGGTACGAGATACGTATCTAAATTGCACCCCGTGCCTATTTTGAGTTCTTCTTCTCGTGTCTCTCAATTAATTATTACCTGTTATCCTTTTGACCAATCCACGTGTCATGCCACGTCATCTTTAATATAAATTTAGTTTTTTCCCAATACAATATTAATTTGGGCTAAAGCTGGTGTGTTCTTTTTTATTTATTCTGCTGAATATAGCAGTTATCAATTCGGCATGGGGTCCTAAAATTTGCCGTCGTTTTATTCTTCTTCTTCCTGCAGTTGTTCGTATTTTTGTTTGAAATTAAACTATTGCTTTTTCCACGGAAGAGAGACTTCTTTGTTACTTTTTCTTTTTCTTGATGACTAATTTTTTTAGTATGTAAGCAACGTTATATAGTCTCCCTCTTCAAACATTATTTGTGGTCGAGAATATTTATTCCACGCTTTAGTGTAATCATATCTCAATCCCAATATGTGCCTTCTATTATCATTGTACGTCTACGGATATCAATTCATGTGCATTTACTGAGAGAGTTTTGTTCGCAAAAAGAGATTTTGCAAATAAGAAAAGACCGATTGTGATAGAGTAATTTATGTCCTTAAAGAACTTAAGACCTCACAATTTTTCTGCATGGGTTTGTGACAGGATTTTATTAAACCAATTGAAATCCAAGTCCAGCAAAAAAATGAATTCCTCCCAGAACAAAGTTGTGAATTTCTCGAAGAAATGACGTAAACTATTGGGTAATGAATGTCTTCTACGCTTTTGAGATATAAGTACTCTTGCATGAGGTCGTTTGATACGTGGGATTAGACGTGGGATGAAATTTATACTGTATTTGACTTACAATATAAAACTATCCCTACCGTCAACCAAACATAGTATCGATTTAATCTCAATTTTAATCTTGGATATCACATATTATCTCACATTATCCCATCAAACATGAGATTATTTTATCCCACCTCCAATGTGGGATAAATTAATTCAGAAATTATAATCCGAACTATAATCCCGGGAATAACTTAGTGTGCATACCAAATGATCCGCAAGAGTCTCACTACTAGAAATCAGGAAAAAACTAACCAAGCTATACCGGCCAATGTATTGACCGACAAAAAAATCGTCCAACACAGACGGAAACTACAAAAAAAGTATTTTATATTTTTTTTAAATTACATATCGACCAAAGTTGGTTGGTGTATTGGTCAAAAATTTGACCGACGTGGTTAGACTTGCTTAGTCATAGCAGTTTTTTATTATCGACAAACTTTGGTCGGTAATGTGGACCCACTTTTTAAAATTTTAATAATTATATTATTATTTAAAATATTTTATAAAATTTATATTTAAATTTACCTCGGCAGTACACATTTTATATTTCTATTGGAGTGGATCGTCGTCCTCGGCATGATTTGTGCATGCTTGTATTACTTCCTTGAACTTATTAAAGTTGTTGTTGCCTCTTTATGGATTGAGAATATTTGGATAATAAGGAAAAAGGAATTTTTGAAATTTGTTATGAAAGAAATAATTGTTTACTTGTTTCCTTCTATTGGATTAAAATCATGTTTATAGAAATCCACGATTTAATGTATTATAGACATCATTATTGGACCACTAGTAAGTGTCGAAGTCGACCATCTCGTCTCTACTTCTTCGAGATTAGACGGGATACTCATTGGGTACACATTATTTTCGTACTCGTGCTACACTTCTGTGCATTTTTGTTGCACATGCATATGCATCCCTAGTGGCCTACTAGACGTAGCAGCGCAGATGATATGGAGACTTATGTGAGCTGCACTTCTCGTGGCGATTCACAGCCAACAGAGTCTCTTTTAGTTTTCTGTCTTTATTTCTGTCCAATATTGTATTCTGGATGATTGTGGTATTACATTATTTCTTAGAAGTTGCTCATGCACTTGTGACACCGTGTTCTGGGAGGATTTTTTTGGATTATTAAATGTTAAGTTTTGTTAAAGATTTCACAGCTATTTCTGAAATTTTTATTATTCGTTATTTAATGTATAAAGAAAAATAATTTTAGACAATATGAAAATTAGAATTTAATTAAGTATTTCAATTGGCTTGCCTGACAACGGTGTCCGGCGCCACCACGACCCTTAGTGGATCTTTGGTCGTGACAACATGATATTAGAGCACTAGGTTCCTAGGGTCTCATAAGTCATGAGCAAGTCTAGTATAGTCTCGCGAATCGGTACGGAGACGTCTGTACATATCCTCCGGAGGCTGCAGGATTGTTAGGAGTACTTCCATTCTTGATTCCTCATCGTGCGATTTTATTCCTTTGAGGCGTATGCCTTTGTTTCTTTCCTACTCAATCTTATGCGACACAAAGCGCTTGCTATTCATTGAGGATTGAAGAATTATAATGATACTACGAATGTGGTGCAAGGTGTTTCTCCCTGCGAGGTTGTGTAAGCTATTATCGTCGCCTTGTGGAATGAATTCTATTGATTAAGCTCAGTAGCGGTACTTCTAAGAGCCGTAAGTCTAGGCACAGGTTGCCACGATGCTTATGAAGGTTTATTCTGCAGTATTAATATGATGGTAGGATGTTTGCCTACGCGTTGAGGCAGTGAATGACTTGAAGGGAGGTTTACTCTATGCATGATCTAGGGATTCAATATTTTATTCTCATAAAGGGGAATGCAAACAGGCTGAGGATGTTCAGGTTTGGGTTGATAGGGTAACAAGACTCGGTACATGCGAGAGTGGTGGAGCTTTCTTCTATGAGGGGATGTCATTGTCCTAATTGAATGCACTAAGTTCGCCGCTGTTGCGATCTTCTACAATTGCCTTTGGAGCAGGATATTGCAGGTCAGTATCAAAGAAGCGACGGTTAGAGATCGCGGGGTGTGGCAAATTCAAGATGGAACTGGTGTTTCTAAGGATGACGGCTCGAGAAAGATGATCTTCAGGAAGGTTTAAAGTTAGTAGCAATTTGTGGGTTCAAGTGCTACAAAATAAGATTTCATCTAAGGCAACAATCGAGCAGCAAAGAATTAGGAAAGACGTTTGGGAAGTGTCAGGCAGTGGCTAAAATTTCTAGAAGGCCAAGTATAAGAAGCAAAGGTCGATTAGTCGATTAAAGGGATGAGTTCCGCGAAAGTGGGAGAGTGGAGGAGTTGTATATGGGCTATTATGCGGCAGGAGATTTGATGTAACGGAAAGGAGCTGCTTGAAATAAAGAAGGATGTAGCATAACTCTGAACTGGAAGGGTGTTGCCGCATATTTATTTGATGTCCACGAGAGGTAAATGTACTGGTGCAGCTGGAGATTGAGCTCGGACCTAGGATGGGCTATTGGAGTCATAGTGGTTGTACCCCCATGCAGCAGCGTTGGAAGATGTCAGGAAGTAATTTCCACAGGTGAGTTATTCCCTGTGAGCAGGTTAGCAGTCGCGTGGTTAGTGAAGCTTCTGCAAGGAATTCTATTGGTGGTACAGCAAAGAGATCGATTGTGCGAATGTGGTTGATGATTCAGAGTTCAAAAGGGAGGTTTTACAAAGAGATTTCGAGAATTTTGACAGTTGATTGCGCAAGGTTATGTCAGTAAGAGATAAAGAATTCTGGTGAATTCCATATTCGTGTAATGATGGCTTCAAGCTAAGTAGGAGAGTCCCACAGCCAAAGATTGAGTTGCTTGGTTAACTACTTTCGAGGTTTCTAGTTATTAGCGTGTTGAATGAAGTTATTATTATTTCCAAGGCAATCAAGGATAAATTGGAAAGAAGATAGGTTGGTTAGCTATAGTTGAATTGGCATAATGCTGGAAGTGATCAGTTCCTTCAGTGTGATCAAGTTATGCAAGTGATTGTGATGGAACGTGTGAGGCTTGTCGGCCGCTGTAATTGATGTTATTTAGAAGCATTCTATTGTTATGGCCTGTCATGTGTAGGCGGATCTCGAAAGGGCTATAGTGGCTTAGACCACTACCTAGAGATTTGCATATTCTAAGGTTACGAGAATTCACTTGCGTGTTGCTATGGTTCTCCTGAAGTAAGTTAAGTGAACACTTTGTATATGATGAAGTGTTAACCTATTAGTGGTTCCGGAGTTATGTCGAAAATCGTGTTCTATTGTGTGCTGGCATGATGGGTGTAGCGAGTGGTATGGAATTTGAAGGGAGGATCAAAGTTGCAGTTCGGTGTTGACAAGGATGTCACGAGCTTGGATGGGCAGGCAAGGAGTTTCAATGTTTAATGTTAGTTTGTATTGTCTTCAGTATCACATGAGATCGGTGCTTCGTGGAAGAGGCTTTGCGTCCTGGTTAATGATTCTTAATCGCTTTTCAGCGTCAGTGTGGACCTGTTATCTGTTATGATTGGTTGTGCGAGCGTGTCCCACAGAAAGATGGTATAAGTATGGCATACAGTCACTTGGTCGGTTAAAGATTTAGACCAAGTATGAAGATTTGTGATGATATCAATAAGTTGAGAATATATGCTTGGAAGGCACTCAATTTATGGTGTTGTGGACTGTGGAGGATTACTCCGGTTGTGACGGTTGTTCTCGTGTTTTATGAGAAAAGGGAATTTATTTTGGACCTTTAAAAGGTTATTGGCCTATCTTGGTACGATCAGTATCGACTTGAGGTTTGTGGATGTATTTAAAATGAATATGGGCTCTATATTAGGCCATATGCATTCATTTCAGCGATATGCTCCTTATGGAAGGGTAGTCAGGGTGTTATTATGTCGCCAGCTATTTCATGTAATGATGTATTACGCCGTGCGAGTTGTGAGATGGCTTGGTGAATTTCTTATGTGTTGAGTTTTTGCATAGAGGTGAGGTTATATGAGCAGGATGGCTCTTGAGATTCATATCGTATATCGCACCTCAGTTGTGCTTGAGTTTCGTAGCTTACAGCATGACATGTCCTCTCAGGGATGGTATTATGCACTTAGCATGTTTATGAACGATATTCGGTATTTTGTTTTAATGAGCAATTTAGCTCGAGGTATATCTCCTTATATGAGTTCTATATGTGGATCGGGTGGCACACCGCCATGGGCATGATATGTGGATCGGGTGGCACGCCGCCATGGGTATGTTATTTGGATCGGGTTGCACTCCGCAACAATTCCACAACAATGTGATATTGAGTACAGTTCCCTATGTCTGTTTGATCTGTTTTGTTTCCTATTTTTCCAAGGAAAACTCATATTAGTTGTGTGCCCGTGTCGCATGTATGATTTGCGAGCGGGATATCTGTTTAGTATGTTGACCACGTCGCATGTATGATTCACGAGCGGGGTAATTACATTTCCTTTTTAGAGTTTTTTTTCATTGGTATCGCATTCGAATTGGTAGCCTATCGGCACATTACGGCATCATATGAGGCTTTTGATCATGTCCGGGGTGGCTTACTTCCTGAGTAGTTCGTACTGAGTAATACAAGGTTATTGGATATAGGAATAGTGCAATCGGATTATATGAAGTATGTTAAGGAGCAAAGACCAATATTTGGTTCAGAATGAGGTGATGGCTCCTGTTAGGAGTATAGACCCAATGAATTGTTGATTCGGTAGTTGGTTATGGATCTCTACAGATCTCTTCCATCGTGGCGGTATTGGCAGAGTTAGAGCAAGACATATGTAGGTCATGAGGTGCAATGGGAGTATCAGAGTCATGGAATTTCGACTAAATTGATCAGAGAATTTTATCATGGTCCTATGAGTAAAATGGTGAAAGGTGTGAATTCAGCTAAGGTACGCAGTCATGTTTTGGTGTTGCATGTAGTTATTGATATGGTGATCGTATGTTGGAAGCAGGTCTGGCATAGAATTCCGGATGTTGGAATTGGGCTCTAAGGCCTATTTGCTTGAATAAAAGAGAATATCTTCAGAATTTATTGAGATAATGTGCTCAACTAAGTTGTGGTAGCACGGGAAGGTGCATGAGATGTTGAACAATGATTTCAGGCTACTCAAGTGTCGTACTCAACACGTTCGAGGACAAACGTATGTTTAAGTGGGAGAGAATGTAACGACCCGACCGGTCGTTTTGAGCTCTAGCGCGTCATTCAGTGGTTTGAGGCCATGAGCAGCTTCATTCTAGGCATTATCACTTGTACGCGTAGTCGAAATTGAATTTCGGGAAGTCTGGAGTTGATTTGGAAAAAGAATTCTCATTTCGGAAGCTTAAAGTTGGAAGAATTAACTAGGATTGGAATTTTGAGTAAACGACCTAGGAATTGGGATCTGAAGGTTCCAGCAGGTTCGTATGGTGATTTCGTACTTGGGCGTATGCCCGGTTTGGGTTTTGGATGACCCGGGAGCGTTTTGGAGCTTATTGTGGAAGTTAGCATTTTGGAAAAAATTTCATAAGTTTGGCTTGAAGTGCATTTCAGTGTTATTGATGTCCGTTTAGGATTTCGAGTCTGGGAATAACTCCGTATGGTGATTCTAGAGTTGGAAGCGCAATTAGAAGTGAATTCGGAGGTCCGTGGGTCATTTTGGAATCATTTGGCTAAAGATACAAATTTGAAGGTTTTTGAGGAGTTTGATTGAAAGTGGACTTTTTGATATCGGGGTCAGAATCCAATTTCGAAAGTTGGAGTAGATTCGTAATATCGAATGTGACTTGTGTGCAAAATTTTAGATGAATCAGACGTGATTTGATAGGTTTCGACATCCAATGTAGAAATTTGAAGTTCTAAAGTTCATTAAGCTTGAATTTGGGTGCAATTCATGATTTTGATGTTGTTTGATGTGATTTGAGGCCTCGAGCAGGTCCGTGTTATGTTACGGGACTGGTTTGTGTGATTGGATGGGGACCCGGGTGCCTCGGGTGTGTTTCGGGGTGGTTTCGGATCATTTTGGGCTGTTTTGAAATAGTTGATGTAGGTATCTGGTATTGTTCTTCGCGTTCGTGAGGATCCTCTCGCGTTCGCGAAAAAGGATTTGTCCTTAAGGACTCTGTTCTTCGCGTTTGCGAGGAGGTTCTCGCGTTCGCGTAGAAGGAAATCTCTGCTGCACAGGTCTGACTTCGGAGGCTCATATCCCACAATCTATATGGAATTTAGAGATGATCCAAAAAAGAAAGTTGTATCCTTTTGTGTCTAGTTTTCAAAAATGTATACCATTTGGAATTTGTATTGGTGTACCAAATGTTATGGCTGGTATACTATCGGCTGTCCGGAAAGATAAAGAAGAAATTTGTATTATACAGGGATGACTTTGGCTGCTTATATCTCAAAATCGATAAGGAATTAGGAGATAACAAAAACATGAAAGTTGTAGATCTTGGTTTCTAGCTTCCAAAACATTGAATCATTAGTAATTTGGAGTTATGTAAAAAACGTTATGGCCATTATACTATAGGCTATCTGAGAAGAGTATAAAAAATGATTTTTGGGAATTTTCTTCTACGCCAACGCGACGGGGGTCTCGCTAACGCGAAAAATACTAGTCTTTGCAGTGTATAAGTTTAAAGAAATGGGTTTGGCTTATTTCATCTCATTTTCTCCATGGGAGCCGACGCAGGAGCGATTTTGGAGCTCCATTTTCATCATCCATGTCAAGGTAAGTGATTCCCACCTATTGCAAGTTAATTACTTGGATTATATCTAGATTTTAATCAGAAAAATCATGTAAATTAGTAGAAATTTTGGAATTTTAAAGAAAACCTAGAAAATTAGTATTCTTGGATTTTGACCACGATTTTGGGTATGGAATTAGGAGAAAATCGTATATTTGAGTTCGTGAGTTCATGGGTAAACTTTATCTTCGAAAAATTTCAGATTTCCGGGCACATGGGCTCGAGGGCATTTTTTTTAGCTTTTCAATCGGGGTTATGAATTGTTATAAATTGGATTATAATGAGTACCTTAGCATATATTAATAGATTTACATAATTATTTGCTAGTTTTGAAGCGTTGTGCATCGATTCGAGTCTTCGGAAGGGCGTGAAATGTCGATTATGGATCTTCGGAGCGAGGTGAGTCTCCTTTCTAACCTTGTAAGAGGGAATTTTCCCCATAGGTGAAATAATTGAGTATGTGCTCCTATTTGTGGGGGCTACGTACGCACGAGGTGACGAGAGACCGTGCGTAGCTACTATTATGCTATTGTCCAGGTAGTCTAGGACCCAAGAACATGTTATACTTGGACTATTTGTGAATTTATTGACAACTTGAATTGCTTAAATCACATTGAACTGGTAAATAAATTTCTAAAAGGATTAAACTTCATTTTTCTTAAATGGTTAAAAGAGGATGTACTTTCTTTGGCTAATTGCTCTATGTGGACTCTTGATTGACTGTCTGTGTGTTTAAATTTTGGAGCGGGCCGAATGCCTCGACAGATTAAATAGATGCATCTATGGTTCGCGCCGTTCGACCACCGGTAGTGAAAAGTTTATATTTCTGTTGTAGCGGGCCGTCGACCTCGGCATTATTTGCGCACGCCTGTATTGCTTCCTTGAACTTATTAAAGTTGTTGTAGCCTCTTCATGGCTTGACAATATTTGGATAATAAAGAAAAATGAATTTTTGAAATTTCCTGGAAAAAAAATAATTGTTTACTTGTTTCCTTCTATTGGATTAAAATTAAGTTTATAGAAATCCATGATTTAATGTATTATAGACATCGTTATTGGACCACTAGTAAGTGTCGAAGTCGACCATCTCGTCTCTACTTCTTCTAGATTAGACGAGATACTCATTGGGTACACGTTATTTTCGTACTCATGCTACACTCCTGTGCATTTTTGTTGCAAGGGCATATGCATCCCTAGTGGCCTACTGGGCGTAGCAGCACGGATGATAAGGAGACTTAGGTGAGTTGCACTTCTCGAGACGATTCGCAGCCAGCAGAGACTCTTTTAGTTTTCTGTATTTATTTCTGTCCAATATTGTATTCCGGATGGCTATGGTATCACATTATTTCTTAGAAATTTCTCGTGTACTTGTAACACCGGATTCTGGGAGGATTTTTTTTGGATTATTAAATGTTTAGTTTTGTTAAAGATTTCGCGGTTGTTTCTCAAATTTTTATCATTCCTTATTTAATGTATAAAGAAAAATAATTTTAGGCAATACGAAAATTGGAATTTAATTAAGTATTTCAGTTGGCTTTCTTGACAGCGGTGCCCGGCGCCACCACGACCCTTAGAGGATTTTGGGTTGTGAAACCGGTGGTCATATTGGTGGCGCGGGGTGGGGGAATTTATTTGTGTGAGTGAAATAGAGAAGGGGAGGAAAATATGGTAAGAGAGAGAGAGGTAGGGAAATTTTGGGGAAAAAAATAAGGGAATGGGAGGGGGAAACCTGTTTTTGAGTCTGGATTTTTAAATATTATAAGCTATAAGAAAAATCTTATTAGCTATAAATATTTATTTTATTTAACTATAATTATTATAAATAATTAAAAACTATAAGCATAATCTTTTAAAAAAAAGTATATATAATAGGTAATTACTTTTAATAGATTATAATAGCATGTATGTAAAGGAAGTTTTTAAGTTATATTTAAGTATATGAGTAATTTCATACACACGAATAAACCATATCGTAATTGATGATCGATCTTACATGTTACTATGTACGAATAATTAATGAATTCATAAATCAATATAATATTATTCTATTAATTAATATATTAGTATTCAATATTTGTATTATAACAGAGTTAATGAACTACTGTCACGACCCGGATTTTTTACCCTTGGGAGTCGTGATGGCGCCTACTAATGTGAGCTAGGCAAGCCAATTATTGAACTAACTACCTTTTTACCCATTTTATACTCTTTAACATTCATAAAACAATAACGTGTAAATAACGAAAAATTTAAAATAAGCGAAAGAAAATAATAAAATATCTGAATATAAATCTAATACAATTGTTTAAGCCTTAATCACCCAGAACTTGTGTCACAGTACTACATACGATCTAAGAGTGCTAAATACAAGATCTGAAAATAAAAGATACACTATTTCCGAATCAAAGAAATGAAATAGGAAGTAAAGGATAGAGGAGACGCCACGGCCTGCGGTCGCATGCAGGTCTACCTTGGATCTCCGCGTGGACCGAAGGTAACTACCCAATCTATGGTCCGAAGTCTACAGCACTGGGATCTGTACAAAATAGTGCAGAGTGTAATATCAGCACAACCGACCCCATGTGCTGGTAAGTGCCTAGCATAATCTCAGTGAGATAGTGACGAGGCTAGTACCAAACTACCAAATAAACCTGTGCAATTCAACTATATACAGCGGAAAAGAAATATAAAAATAAACAGTCAAGTATGGGAGGGGTAGCATGCTGCGGGGGAGATATCAATCCAGTATAGAAATATAGAAGGTAAATGGAAGGAACTATATATCTTGAATATCAACAAAGAACTAGAAAACTATAAATGCACGGCATCACCCTTCGTGCTTTTACTCTCGTCCTCACCAAAACAGTCATGTAATGAAAAAGTACACAGCATCACCCTTCGTGCTTTTACTCTCGCCTTCACCATATAATCAATATAATCGGCACAGAATGGTACATCGTGCGGCACGACATCACCCTTCGTGATTTACACTCTTTCCTCACAAAATCATACACGACATTACCCTTTGTGCGTTAACACTCTCTTACCAAAACAATGTACGGCATTACCCTTCGTGCTTTAACTCTCTTCCTCACCCAAACAACAATCACAAACAATAAGGCAAGGAAACGAATGAAATTTGCAATAACAATCCCGGCAAGGGAACAATAATTCATCAACAAGTCCCGGCAAGGAACAACCTCAAAACAACAATAACAACATCCCGACAAGGGAGGCAATATAACAATTCTTTTCTCTTTCTCACCTTCATTTCACAATTCACTTCACAACTCGAGCCAATGCTCCAAAGGTTTCAATTACCACTCATACTTTCACAATTTGCTATACAACTTGAGTTAACGCTCCTCAATGATCAAACATCACTATTACTTCCATGACTTTTTCCAACAATTAAAAATCATCACCAAGATATGACGACGAAGTCATAAAAATCACATTAAGAGACTCACGGGCATGCTAGACACCAACACATAGATACTCGTCACCATGTCTATACGTCGTACTCAACAATTACAACATAGAAAATATGACTCGACTCCTAATCCCTCAAGCTAAGGTTATGCCAAACACTTACCTTGATGCCACGAACACAATTCACGTCTAAATTATCTCTTTACCCCTTGATTCTACCACCAATCTTCTCGTATCTAGTCACAAGTTACTTAATTACATTAATAAATGCTAAATGAATGCATAAAAATGAATTTTCCAGAGGTTTACACAAAAAGTCAAAAATCACCCCCGAGCCCACATGGTCAAAACCCCAGGTTCGAACCAAAACCCAATCACCCATTTATGATGCATGGCTCGCATTTGCGAGATGTGAAGCTAGTAGGTCTGAAACACAACAGCAATTTTTAAGTTCAAAATGCAACCCGTGGCCTATCAAAAACTCACTCGAGCCCTCGCGACTCCAAACCAAATATGCACCCAACCTAAAAAATATCCTACGGGCTTATTCGTGAAATAAAATCACCAAAATAACATTATGAACATCAAATTAAACCTCAAGATCAATGAAATTTCTTAAAACTTCCTTAAACATAAATTTTGCATTTAAGGTCCGAATCACGTCAAACGGATTCCGTTACTTATCAAACTTCACAGAATTATCTTAAATCATATATAAGAATTGTACCGGCGGCTAAACCAAAATACAGGCCCGACACCAACATGTTCTAATCATATTTCATTTCCAAATTCTTTAAACAATTTCAGAAAATAATTTCCTTCAAAAATTCATTCCTCGGGCTTGGGACCTCGGAATTCGATTTCGGGTATACGCCCAAGTCCCATATTTTCCTACGGACCCTCCTGGATCATCAAATCATGAGTCCGGGTCCGTTTATCTAAAATATTTACCAAAGTCCACTTAATTCATTTTAAAGCCAAATTTTATCATTTTTCATAGATTTTCATATATAGGCTTTCTGGCTACGCGCCCTGTGACGACCCGACCGGTAGTCTTAAGAATTAATGCCCCGATCCCCTATTAGCTATTTCCCCTAAGTTCATTTCTTCTATTTTGGGTTGCCAGAATGTTCGGTGTTGAGTTTCGGAGAGTTTTGGGACACTTAGTCCCTAAATGAGAGCTTAAGTGTTGAAAAATGGTTCGTAGTCGAAATAGTGTGAAGACGACCTCGGAAAAGAAATACGATGGTTGCTTTAGCTCCATTAGGTGATTTTGGGGTTGGTAGCATGTTCGGAATGTATTTTGGAAGTCCGTAGCTCATTTGGGCTTGAAATGCCAAAGTTTGAATTTTTTAAGTTTCCGGTCCGATAGTGAGTTTTTGATCCGAGGGCCAGATTGGAATTCCAAAAGTTGCAATAGCTCCTTAATGTCATTTGGGATGTGTGATGAAAAATTTCAGGTCATTCGGATGTGTTTTGTTTAGGTTTTTGATCGAAAGCGTGTTTTGATGAAAATTGAAGTTCTTAGGCTCAAATCCTTGTTTAATTCGAGTTTCAGGTGTTGTTTTAGGTGGTTTAAGGATTGATAAAAGTTTGAATGATGTTATGGGATATGTCTGTAGGTTTGGTTGAGGTCCTGGAGGCCTCGGGTGTGTTTCGAGCTCTTAACGAAGCATTTTGGAGTTGTGTTATTGCAGAAACATCCTTCAGCAGTTGTAGGTCCCAGATCCTTCTTCGTGTTCGTGTCTCTCTCATCGCGTTCACGTAGCCTTGAATCACTTCTTATTCGCGTTCGCGGCCCCTCCCACGCGTTCGCATAGTGTAATTCTGGAGGGGGGCCAGTTCCTTATACACGTTCGCATACCCTACCACGCATTCGCGTAGCCTCACCTAATAACCCATCGCATTTGCGTAGGCTGCTTTGCGTTCGCATAGAGCAACTCCTAGACCTCACATTTTTCCTTCATCGTGTTTGCATTGCTTGTGTCGCATTCTTGAAGATTCATGTCCCTAGGCCTTTGCGTTTGCAGTATACCCATCGCGATCGCGTAGGGTAATTTTGGCATCTTCAAATTTTCTTCTTCGCGAACGCGAGCTCACCTCCGCGTTCGCGATGCATTAAAGTTCTGGACATTATTTAACATTTTAAAAACTAGGGTTTGCCATTTTTATCAAATACAAGCTTGGGAACTCGGATTTGGGAGCAATTTCGAGGGGTTTTCGGGGGCAACGATTGGGTAATAATTCTCTACTCCCTTATGCTTAAAACCCACTAATATAATCACGAATTCATCTTTAACCTCGGATTTTTGAACGAAAAATTGGTAAAACTTCATAGACCAAAATATTGGGTTTTGAGTGGGTGTTTGACCTCCGATTTAAGAGATTTTTATATGGTTAGACTCGTGAGTGTACGGAGGTTCTGAAAATATGAAAATTATTGGATTCCGAGGCATTGGCCCGAAGGGCATTTTGGTCATTTTACATAAATTCGCGCCTTAGCTTTAAATTAAATAGTAGAAACAATTGTTTGAGATGTTATTTATGATATGTAATTTAATTAGATAGATTTGGACCATTTGGAGTTGGATACTCGTGGCAAAGGCATGGTTCCTAGTTGATTTTTGTGCCGGTTCGAGGTAAGTGTCTTGTCTAACTTTATATGGGGGGACCTTTCCCCTTAGGATATAATATTTGATAATTGAGTGCCTTGTACGTGAGGTGACGAGCGCGTACTTGAGCTAATTGTTGAAAAATCCGATTTTTTTTACTTAAGATATTGAGATTGAGTTTCCTTCACATTTGCCTTGTTTTACTTGCAGTTATAACCTGTGTTAGATTAGAAAAGCATGGCCAGTTGATTTAACTTGCCTAATTGTTTAAGTTGCCTTGACTGTACTACGTGAAGCATGCTAGGCTAGTACTAACTGATGCTTGCCTTTTGTACTTCATTTATGAATATCTTCTAGTTGTGGTTGCACATTTACATTGGGACTACAGATGTGGGATTCTGGTAGCTCCCCCCTTGTTTGTTTACTTTGGGACTGCGGGTTCGATTTCCGATAGATCCCCCTGCACATTTACTTTGGGATTGTGGGTTAGATTCCCGATAGATCCCCTGCATATTTACTTTGAGAATGTGGGTTAGATTCCGGATAGATCCCCCTGCACATTAATAGTTGAACTACGGGATGGTATCCCGGGAGATCCTTTGGATATACACATATAATGGACTATGGGACGTATCCCGGGAGATCCACTGGACAATTGAGAGAAGGACTACAGGATGGTATCCTGGGAGATCCTCATTGTTACTATTGGTATTGAGCTGTACTTGATCTGTGTTTGCTCCGTTCTTTATTTATTTGATATTACTTTGTTTAGCCTGCCTTATTCCACTGCTATACTTACTATTACTGCCTATTTTCATACTATTGATTTATATTTTTATTTTTTTAAACCTTATTAGGGCCTTGACCTTCCTCGTCACTACCCAATCGATTTTAGGCTTGGCACTTACTGAGTACCGCTGTCGTGTACTCATGCCCTTCCTGCGCATGTTTTTCTGTGCAGATCCAGGTACCTCCACTCAGGTGCACTACCCTTGAGGCGGGGAGAGCTACAGAGACTTCAAGGTATATCTGCAGCGTCTGTAGATCGAAGAGTCTCCTTCCTTATTCTATCTGTAGTGTTTAGATTCTATCATGCCTTTGATGTAGACATTCTGGAGATTAGAGCCCTTACAGTATTTCTATTAGCCTGTGTTTCCCGTGAGTTTTCGGATTTTGGGATTGTGTTGTAGACTTCCGCATTTGCTTTGAGTTTTATAGGCCGAGAGACCTTATATGCAGTTATTATTTTAATATGTTCAGTTTTAATTAATTATTTCGCAAGTAAGGTTGTTATTTCCCCATTGCTAGGCTTACCTAGTTATAGGGACTAGGTGCCATCATGACATGTTCATGGAGGGCGAACTGGGGTCGTGACAAGTTGGTATTAGAGCTCTAGGTTCATAGGAGTCACGGAACACAAGCCGATTTATTAAAGTCTCGCTGATCGGTATGGAGATGCCTGTACTTATCTACAAGAGGCTATGTAATTGTTAGGAAAATTCCACTTCATTTGACTTCCCTGTCGTGCGAGATTTTTGACATTCACAATTCTAAACTTCTGCCTTCTATTCTCTCACAAATGGTGAGGACACATGCTACTCGAGATGATTAGGCAATCGCGCCCCCTACTGTAGCCGTTAGAGGCCAGGGACGGGGTAGAGATCGAGGACGCGCCCATAGTGCAGCGAGAGCACCTGCGCGAGCTACCGCCGAGGTACCATCAGCAGATCCAACTGAAGTTCAGGAACCTAACACGCCTACATCTACTACTATTCCAGCCCTTTAGGAGACCTTGGCACAGTTCCTGAGCATGTTTGGTACATTGATTCAGGCGGGATTGATTCAGGTTGTATCGACTACTTCACAAATCGGGGAAGGGACCCAGAATCCCGCCACCCCCACTCCATAGCAGCGAGTTTCCATTGGTTAGGTTCCAGGTGTCATGGATACATAGCTTGTGGTCCCGGTTCAGCGAGTGGTGAGGACCTCTCACCGATTAGGGGGCAGGTGGGTCCAGGAGAGAGAGGACAGATGAGGTTAGGAGGGAGAGTATAGATGAGTGAGTAGACCTCGTAGATTGGGGAGACCCACTGGCCCGTATTCTTGAGGAAGAGTACAGCATGGTAGAGGTTTTGTAGGCTAGCCAGCTTAGCTTGCATCTCAGATTTTACACAGGGTCTCATGTGTTCAGGGTCTGGGAGTACCCGTAGTAAACAGTTTCCACCCCCACTTCGGCCGCGAGGTTGCTTTGACTGTGGTGACATAAGTCATATGGTGAGATATTGCCCTAGACATGGGAGGAGTGCACCTCCAGAGACTTCTCAGCCACAATATATCCCGCAGAGTTCTTAGGCTATGGTTACAGCCCCAGCTGCTGCGTCACCTGCCCGTACCGAGGTCGTTACCTCTGATTATGTCATCACATGTATTTTCATGGTTTGTTATATAAATGTATCGGTTCTATTCTATTTAGGCTCTACTTATTCTTATGTGTATCCTTATTTTTCTCCGCATTTAGGTGTACCTCAAAATTTCCTTGAGTTTCTCTGTTTATGTTTCTACTCCTATGAGAGAGTTCTCTTGTTGTGGACCGTGTTTATTGGTCGTGCTTGGTTAGTATTTGTGGTTTTGAAAACAAAGTAGATTTATTGTTACTCAACATGGTCGATTTTGATATTATCTTGGGCATGGACTAGTTGTCGCACCATTATGCTATTCTTCATTGTCACGCCAAGACCGTAATGCTGGCTATGCCAGGTATTCCGCGCGTTGAGTGGAGTGGTACTTTAGATCACACTTCCAGTAGATTTATATCTTTCCTTAAATCTCAGCGTATGGTTGAGAAGGGGTGTGCCGCGTGTTTAGCTTATATGAGAGATGTCAGTGTTGATACCCCTTCTGTTAAATTTAGTCCCAGCGGTACGGGATTATCCCGATGTGTTTCCAGCAGATCTCTCGGGCATGCCGCCTGATAGAGACATTGATTTTTGCATTGATCTGTTGCCGGGCACCCAGCCCATTTCCATTCCTCCGTATAGCATGGCTCCTCCTGAGTAGAAAGAGTTGAAGGATCAGTTGCAGGAATTGCTTGATAAGGGCTTTATTCGCCCCAGTATTTCACCTTGGGGTGCTCCTGTCTTGTTTGTGAAGAAAAAGGATGGTTCTCTGTGTATGTGTATCGATTATCGCTAGTTGAACAAGGCTACAGTGAAGAATCGTTATCCTTTGCCTCGTATTGAGGATCTATTTGACTAGCTTCAGGGCGCACATGTCTTTTCTAAGATTGACTTGTGCTTAGGTTACCATCAGTTGAAGATTCAGGAGCCAAATATCTAGAAGACTGCCTTCAGGACTCGGTATGGGAATTATGAGCTCCTTGTTATGTCATTTGGGCTAACCAACGCCCCAGCAACTTTTATGCATTTGATGCACAGTGTGTTTAGGCCATATATTGACTCGTTTGCTATTCTTTTTATTGATGATATTCTGGTGTATTCCCGAATTTGGGAAGATCATGAGCACCTGAGGACTGTGCTTTAGACCTTGAGAGAGAAGAAGTTATAGGCAAAGTTCTGAAATACGAGTTTTGGTTGAGTTTCGTGGCATTCTTAGGTAACGTGGTATGGAGTGAGGGCATTCGGGTTGATCCGAAGAAGGTAGAGGCAGTTCAGAGTTGGCCTAGACCCTCCTCAGCTATAGAGATTCACAGTTTCCTTGGCTTAGCGGGCTACTACCGTCATTTTATGGAGGGATTTCATCGATTGCGGCCCTTATGACTAGATTGACCCAGAAGGGTGCCCCATTTCAGTGGACAGAGGAGTTTGAGGCGAGCTTTCAAAAGCTCAAGACAGCTTTAACTATGGCCCCAATTTTTATATTGCCTACCAGTTCGGGGTTTTATACAATCTTTTGTGATGCCTCGAGAGTTGGCCTTGGAGCGGTGTTGATGCAGGATGGTAGGGTGATTACCTACGCATCCAGATAGTTGAGTATATATGATAAGAACTACCTTGTCCAGGACCTTGAGTTAGCTGCCATTGTTCATAACTTGAAGTTCTGGCGTCATTATTTGTACGGTGTGCCTTGTGAGATCTATACTAACCATCGGAGTTTGCAGCACTTGTTCAAGAAAAAGGATCTAAATATGCGGCAGAGGAGGTGGTTAGAGTTGCTGAAGGACTATGATATCACTATTCTGTATCACCTGGGCAAAGTTAATGTGGTGGCAGATGCCTTGAGTCGCTGGGCTGAGAGTTTGGGGAGTTTGGCATATTTTCCAGCTTCAGAGAGGCTTATGGCGATGGATGTGCAGGCCTTAGCCAGCCAATTTGTGAGATTGGATCTTTCAGAGCCCAGTTGGGTTAAAGCTTGTATGGTTTCCCCGTCTTCTTTATTTGATCGTATCAGAGAGCGGTAGTATGATGACCCTCATTTGCTTGTCCTTAAGGATAGGGTCTAGCATGGTGATGCAAGAGATGTGACCATTGGATATGATGGGGTATTGAGGATGCAGTTTGGATTTGTGTGCCCAATGTTGATGGGCTTCGAGAGTTGATTTTTGCAGAGGCCGATAGTTCGCGGTATTCCATCCATCCGGGTGCCGTGAAGATGTATCAGGATTTGAGGCAGCACTATTGGTGGAGGCGGATGAAGAAGGATATAGTTGGATATTTAGCTAGATGCCTCAACTGCCAGCAGGTGAAGCATGAGCACCAGAGACCGGGTGGGTTGCTTCAGCAGATAGAGATTCCGGAGTTGAAGTGGGAGCGGATCACCATGGATTTTGTAGTTGGACTACCACGGACCTTGAAGAAGTTTGACACCATTTGGGTGATTGTAGATCGGCCAACCAAGTCCGCTCATTTTATCCCTGTGTGTACTACTTATTCATCGGAGTGGTTGGCAGAGATTTATATCCGGGAGATTGTTCGTCTGCATGGTATTCCAGTCTCTATCATTTCGGATAGAGGTACTTAGTTTACATCACGGTTCTGGAGAGTCGTTCAGCAGGATTTGGGTACTCGGGTGATGATGAGCACAACGTTTCACCCCCAGACGGACGGACAATCAGAGTGCACTATATAGATTCTTGAGGATATGCTTCGTGCATGTGTGATTGAGTTTGGAGGGTCTTGGGACCAGTTCTTGCCATTGGTGGAGTTTGCGTACAATAATAGTTATCATTCCAACATTCAGATGGCGCCGTATGAGGCTTTATATGGTAGGAAATGCAGGTCTCTAGTGGGTTGATTTGAGCCGGGGGAGGCCAGGCTATTAGGCATAGAGTTGGTCCAGGATGCATTGGAGAAGGTTAAGGTGATTCAGGATAGACTCCGTACATCCCAGTCCAGGAAGAAGAGCTACGCGGACAGGAAGGTTCGTGATGTTTCGTATATGGTAGGAGAGCGGATTCTGCTTCGGATTTCGCCTATGAAGGGCGTCATAAGGCTTGGGAAGAAAGGAAAGTTGAGTTCGAGGTTTATTGGCCCTTTTGACATTTTGAGGCGAGTTGAGGAGGTTGCTTATGAGCTTGCCTTACCTCCCGGTTTGGCCGGGGTTCATCCAGTATTTCATGTTCCGATGCTCCGGAGGTATCACGGTGATTCGTCTCACGTGTTGGATTTCAGTTCAGTCCAGTTGGACAAGGATCTATCCTATGTTGAGGAGCCAATGGCTATATTGGACAGGCAGATCAGAAATTTGAGGTCGAAGAACAATGCTTTAGTCAAGGTTTAGTGGCGGTGCCAGCCGATCAAAGAGGCGACTTGGGAGACCGAGCGGGAACCAGTACCCTCATCTTTTCACCACTTCAGGTATGTTCTCTATGCTCATTTGAGGACGAATGAATGTTTAAGTGTAGGAGGATGTGACGACCCGACCGGTAGTCTTAAGAACTAATTAATGCCTCGATCCCCTATTAACCATTTCCCCAAAGTTCATTTCTGCTATTTTGGGTTGCCGGGACGTTCGATGTTGAGTTTCAGAGAGTTTTGGGACACTTAGTCCCTAAATGAGAGCTTAAGTGTTGAAAAGTGGTCAGTAGTCGGAATAGTGTGAAGACAACCTTGGAATGGAAATTTCATGGTTCTGTTAGCTCCGTTAGGTGATTTCAGGGCTGAGAGCGTGTTCGGAATGTATTTTGGAAGTCCGTAGCTCAATTAGGCTTGAAATGACGAAGTTTGAATTTTTAAAGTTTCCGGTCTGATAGTGAGTTTTTAATCCGAGGTTCGGATTGGAATTCTGGAAGTTGCAGTAGCTCCGTCATGTGATTTGGGATGTGTGTGCAAAATTTCAGGTCATTCGGACATATTTTGGTTAGGTTTTTGATCAAAAGTGTGTTTTGATGAAAATTGAAGTTCTTAAAGCACAAATCCTTGTTTAATTCGAGTTTCTGGCGTTGTTTTAGGTGGTTTAAGGATTGGTGCAAGTTTGAATGATTTAAGGGATATGTATGTAGGTTCTGTTGAGGTCCGGGGGGCCTCAAGTGTGTTTCGGGTGCTCAATGGAGCATTTTGGAGTTGTGTTATTGCAAAAAAATCCTTCAGTAGTTGCAGGTTCCACATCCTTCTTCGCGTTCGTGTCCCTCTCTTCGCATTCGCGTAGCCTTGACTCACTTCTTATTTGCATTCGCGGCTCCTCCCACGCGTTCACGTAGTGTAATCCTGGAGAGGGGCCAGTTCCTTATACGCATTCGCATAACCTACCATGCATTCACGTAGCCTCACCTAATAACTCATTGCGTTCGCGTAGGCTGCTTCACGTTCGCATAGAGCAACTCCTGGACCATACATTTTTCCATCATCGCGTTCGCATTGCTTGTGTCGCGTTCGCGAAGCTTCATGTCCCCAGGCTTTCACGTTCGCAGTATACCCATCGCGATCGTGTAGGGTAATTTTGGCATTTTCAAATTTTCTTCTTCACGAATGTGAGATCACCTCCGCTTCGCGATGCATTAAAGTTCTGGACAGTATTTAACATTTTAAAAATGAGGGTTTGCCATTTTTATCAAAATACAAGCTTGGGAGCTCGGATTTGGGAGCAATTTCGAGGGGTTTTCGAGGGCAACGATTGAGTAACGATTCTCTACTCCCTTATACTTAAAACCCACTAATTTAATCACAAATTCATCTTTAATCTCGGATTTTTGAATGGAAAATTGGTAAAACTTCATAGACCAAACTATAGTGTTTTGAGTGGGTGTTTGACATCCGATTTGCGAGATTTTTATATGGTTAGACTCGTGAGAGTATGAAGGTTCTGAAAATGTAATAATTATTCGATTCTAAGGCGTTGGCCTGAAGGGCATTTTGGTTATTTTTCCTAAATTTGCGTCTTAGCTTTGAATTAAATAGTAGAATCAGTTGTTTGAGATGTTATTTACGATATGTAATTTAATTGGATAGATTTGGGCCATTTGGAATCGGATACTTGTGGCAAAGGCGTGGTTCCTAGTTGATTTTTATGCCGGTTGGAAGTAAGTAGCTTGTCTAACCTTGTGTGGGGGACCTTTCCCCGTAGGATATAATATTTGGTAATTGAGTGCCTTGTACGTGAGGTGTCGAGCGTGTACTTGAGCTAATTGTTCAAAAATCCAGTTTTTTTACTTAAGATATTTAGACCGAGTTTCCTTCACATTTGCCTTGTTTTACTTGCAGTTATAACCTGTGTTAGATTAGAAAAGCATTTAGTTGATTTAACTTGCCTAATTGTTTAAGTTTCCTTATCTGTACTACGTGAAGCATGCTAGGCTAGTACTACCTGATGCTTGTCTTTTATACTTCATTTCTGAATATCTTATAGTTATGGTTGCGCATTTACATTGGGATTACGGATATGGGATTCCGGTAGCTCCCCCTTTTTTGTTTACTTTGGTACGGCGGGTTCGATTCCCGATAAGTCCCCCAGCACATTTACTTTGGGACTACAGGTTAGATTCTCGATAGATCCCCCTGCACATTTACTTTGGGACTGCAGGTTAGATTCCCGATAGATCGACCTTCACATTGATAGTTGGACTACGGGATGGTATCCCGAGAGATCCTTCAGATATATACATATGATGGAGTACGGGACAATATCCCAGGAGATCCACTGGACAATTGAGAGAAGGACTACAGGATGGTATCCTGGGAGATCCTCATTGTTACCATTAGTATTGAGCTGTACTTGTTCTGTTTTGCTCCGTTCTTTGTTATTTGATATTACTTTGTTTAGCCTGCCTTATTCCACTGTTGTACTCAATATTACTTCCTATTTTTATACTGTTGAATTATATTTTTATTTTATTTTTAACCTCAGTAGGGCCTTGACCTTCCTCGTCACTACCCAATCGAGGTTAGGCTTGGCACTTATTGAGTACCGCTATGGTGTACTCATGCCCTTCCTGCGCATGTTTTTCATGTGCAAATCCAGGTACCTCTACTCAGGCGCACTACCCTTGAGGCGGGGAGAGCTACGGAGACTTCGAGGTATATCTGCAGCGTCCGCAGTCCGAAGAGTCTCCTTCCTTATTCTATCTGTAGTGTTTAGATTCTATCATACCTTGTCGGCGCCCCCCTTTTCCCCCCTTCTTTAAAAAGAAAGAAATCGGTTTTACGACATTATGGGCAAAACAACTCTTATTCCCTTTTGAGGAATCGGGTTATGGAATTTGAAGAGTCGCCACCTAATGATTATAGTGCATTAGGACACTTTAAAGAGAAGAAGTCATTTTGAAAAAAAACTAGAGTTCGGGTAAGGGCTTGAGATTATCTCGAGGGGAAGGTGTTAGGAACCCCTCAAGATCCACTAGTATGGTTCTCAGCCATGTTTTAATTTTGACTTTAAAAGGAAATGAGAGAAAACAAGTAAAACTTTGCACATCAATCACGAATAAGTTTCAAGTTTTGAAAAGGGTAAAGAAGACAGAAAGAGACAGTTTTTAGAAAAAAAGGAATTAATTTGAGGAACATAATTAAAGAAGACACTACAAATAAAAGGAAAAGAAAGGGGGTCCTAGGTTTATACAAAATATGCATCACATCAATGCAATACCCAGCAATCACTCCTCAAAAAAGGGGTCGCACGAGATATTAGCGCACCGGTCATCATATCCATATTCTACCCTTCCCACCCCGTTAAGGTATTTAAATATGTGGATTGGTCACGAGTGCTTATTGCGTGCTATTACCCGTCCCGTCCTATAAGTCCTAGAGGGTATTTAGGACCACTATTCCTATAAGGCAAGGACTAGGCTGAACTTTTAGGTTTAAAGGTTAAAATACTAGACGACATACATAACAAATAGGACTTCACGTAAAGGAATAAAAATGCAAATAAAAGGCTCAAGAAACCCTCAATAGATAGCATATAATTAGCACGTCTCAGTCACATTTAAGGTCTAAAATGAGAGTTCTAAAATAGGAATATCAGAAAGCAGAAAATTTGATCGAAATTTTAGAATTGTAAAAGAAATGGTGGTAAGTATATGGCAATTTAGGAATTAGTAAAGAACACTTTGAGACACGCTTTGAAAATATATTGCAAAAGTGTTAAAGATGCAATACTCTATAAGTAAAAATAACACGATTTTGGATAGGAGAGGTTACCCAGTAGAAAACATAACAGAACAGATGCAAGATTATGTGATTATCTAAAAAAAATAGGACAGAAGTTTAGTAGGAAAACAAAGCGGAATTCAGAGACGCGAAAATGAGAAACAAGTTCTGACAGTTAAAAGAGGTTGGATAGTCTAAATAAGGTGAAAACATGACTAATCGATTTATTAGGTCCTAAAGCTTGCCTAGGCGTCATATACATTGCCTGATTGCAAAAGGGAAGTGAACATGCATATTTCATCTCCAGTTTTTAAGAGAAACTATTAGCTAGACTTATGTTGTTAAATTAAACAAAACTAGTGGGTGTTCAAACAATTGCAACTCAGATGGGATAAAATCCTAAGTACATGATGTCTAATGCACATAAAGGTCCTAAAATATGATATCTAAATGCTAGTGAGGGTGCAGCATCAATCTTTGTAACAGTAGTTTGTTGGTTATTAACTAATTGTGATTACGAAGTGAGTATAATAACAAACTGAAAGTAAAAGTGCCAAAAATAGGATTTCTAATCGTGTGAGGTGCATGTCCTATGCAGGATGTCTATTGCACAAATAAATAAAGCCCTACAAGCATGCTTTCTACCCGTAACCCTTAAATTAAGCATGAATAGTCCCCCCATTTCACTATAAACCCCAATCATTCGTTACAAATTATTACAAACCAAGATAATTAAATTACAGTAGTGAAAAAATAAAAATTTATTCTATAGGGAGCCTTAAACCAGGCCAGAAATCTCCAACCTCACTTCTTTCGAGTTTCAGAGCCTTTTACCAAGATTTGGGTGTGGCAAAGCTCTCTGAGGGCCCATTGGGGCCCTTGGCTAATACCAGGCACCCAATAAAATCAAAATTTGAACAAGTGCAAGTGTGGAATTACCAGCCTTGTGCATCAAAGTTCAGTGGGTACTCAAGGTACCCAAAGCAATGCATACACGAAGGGGGTAGAACCTAAATTCTAGGAATAGTGAGATTGTGATAGGGTTTAAAGAAATTGAGTTAAAAACAGTTGAAAGATGACCCATATAGAACTAGTTTTGAAAGAAAACAACAGAAGAGTATGAGAGGAAGGTGAGTGAAACAAAATTTGATTAGAGTATCACACAGTGTTCAGGGAAATACAAACACAAACAGGGGCAAGGGATATGGGGACAAGTAACTCCTATGTGAGAACACAATTACACATACACAGACATCAAAGGGAAGCACTTCAGGGCTTTAAACATTCAAACAGGTTTCAACCAGAAGGGGTCAGGATTACATGCTGGCCATGTACTCCTAAGGGACAGGAGAGACATGCATTAATCAAAATCAGTAGACATGCTGAATTGGGAGAAGGGTAATCATATCAATGAACTAGCAAAGAGGCATGCTAATTGCAATGTAAACAGAAGAACAATAAGTAGAAGCATACAAGAAACAAGTGAAAGTGAAATACAAATAAAAACATGTTGCTTTGAAGCTGTAAATCAAATAGGAGACATACCAGAGCAGTAGGGAGCAATAATATGCAGGGTGGTGAGCAATAATGTGCAGAGAAGTGAGCAGCAATATGCAGAGAGTATGCAGAGAGGTGAGTAGCAGAGTAGGCAAAGAAGTAAGCAACAACAGGCAGAACAAAGCAAGTAGTAGAGTAAAGAATAGCAGAACAACAAAGTAGCCTAAGTTCAGCCTGTGATTTAAACTAATTGAGTAACTAGTAGTCACAAAGGAAGTGAGAGAAGTTATGTAGGAACAAGAGAAAGCACCGAGCATGTTTTCGTGTAAGAGAGAGTTCGGAATAATGAATTTTATTCGTGTTATGCTAAAGAGAGGGTATAGTATTAATAGTTTTGAAAACCAATAGAGAATAGGGTAACAAGTGCATAATTATAGAAACAATACCAACTGGAATCAATCATAGGACCTAATTCATTTTAATCAGGGAGTTGTGATTTGAATGGGGGTACAGGTTATATCAGATAAAGGAAAGAATCAACTAGATGACTGATTACACCATAGTAAGAGTAGTAAGCAATGTAGTATGTAATAAGGGCCAGATGCATAATGCTTCAAGTAAGGAAAGCATATATTGAATATTTGAAAACATAGTTAAGAGCACAAATATGGTAAAAAAAATTTTAAATTAACTCTGAAAATTAGTCAAAGAATCACGGACGAGACTAAAATCAGAGGGAATCAGTGCTAAGTATAGAGAGCATTTCACAAGTAAGGAAATAATTCAAAAATCGGTGTAAGAACTTCTAAGGAAAATACATACAAATCAGGGATTCGAAGAGATGCACAAAAATCAGTAGAATAACAGTTAGACCTGTAAAATACAATAGGCGTAAGAGTCAGAGAACCCTAAGCAGGAAAATTACAGGTTCAGTAGATGACCGGAACCCTAGTAAAACTTAAAGCATGGAACTTAGATTAACCAGAAAACCACACAAACAAACTCATAATCCAAACATAAACACATAATACAGGCATAAGCACATAATACTCAAAAAAGAAGCAGAAGATATAGTGATTTTGAAAGGGGTTCGGAAACCCTAGTTTTGAAAAGAAGAATAGAACGTTGAAAAGCTTAAATTAATCGAAGAAATCGAGTAGTGTAAAACACAATGCATAAGCTGAAAATCATTTTTTTAAAAAGACAGAGATTACGAGATTTAGGCAAAAATTAGGGTTTTGCAATAAATCAGCGAGGTAAGGAACCTGGCTGTGAAACTCGTTAATAATGGCGTACATAGTACCATCGGACTGAAAACCATCGGGAGGAGGTCGGAGATAAGCCGAGCAAGGCTTCCAGTGACCATCTCGCATGGTGGAAATCCCTGGAGCCTCAAAACTTGGAGAAGATCAACGAGATAAGGCTCTGTGGTGACTGGTGGTCGAGAGAAGTGAGGACGGATATGGCCGGAGAGGCAATGAAGATGATCGAAGAAGATCCAGAAGGTTCTAGAGAGAAGGAGGAGACGAAGAGACCAAGAGAGAGACCGGTCTCTATGAGAAATGAGGGGTCAAAGGGGGGGGGGGGTCGTTAGATTTAATTTAGGAAAGATAATCTGGGCCATTGATCTCATTTGATCAACGGCTCAGATCAGATCAAAGCTGGACCGGGTTAATGAATTAGGTATGGGTCGGGTTAATTTGGGGTATGGTTGGTCTGAAATGGGGTTCAATTGGGGCTATGTTTGCAATAAAGCTTGGCTAGCATTTAAATAGCCATTTTTCTCTTTTTATTTTATAAAAATAGTTGAAATGATTTGAAAAACAAATTGAAAATACAGAACTAATTAATAATATATAAATATTAATCTAAGAATACCAGAAATGATTTTATAATTATAAAATGCAGTTAATTGTAAAATAGCCTATAATTGTAATGTCATGCAATTTAGCTTTAGAAATTCCAAATAAATTTGTAAAAAATACACAAAAATCATATTAATTATATTTTGTTGTAAATATGAGAATGAAATACTCTATTCAAAAAATAATAATTTTGGGAATACATTTGGATTTTGTACCGTAAATATAGACAACGAATTGATTCTAAAAAAATCTTAAAAATTGAGGAAAAAATACCAAACTTTTGGGCATGCTTATATATGTATACACATGCTATTTTAAAAGTATTTAAGTATAAAATATATAGAAAAAAATTGGGTATCAACATACCTTTGATGTAGGCATTCTGGAGATTAGAGCATTTACGGCATTTCTATTAGCATGTGGTTCCCATGAGTTTCCGGGTTTTGGGATTGTGTTGTAGACTTTCGCATTTCCTTTGAGTTGTATAGGCCGAGCGACCTTATATGCAGTTATTATTTTAATATGTTCATTTTTAATTAATTATTTGGCAAGTTAGGTTGTTATTTCCGCATTGTTAGGCTTACCTAGTTATATGGACTAGGTGCCATCACGACATGTTCACAGGGGGCGAACTGGGGTGGTGATACACCCGGACTACGCACGCAAATCAAGGTGATGCTAAAAGAGGTTTTAAGGCCTCGGGGTGTAGAATTTATTTAAAACAAGTGATGACCTTTTGGCTCATCACATTCTCCTCCTCGAACGGACAGAAGAAGGAAGTACCTGAGTCGGGGGAAAGATGAGGATAATGGCTCCGCATATCGGACTCAGACTCCCAGGTCGATGCCTCAGGAGGCTGACCTCTCCACTGAACATGAACAGAAGGAAAAATCTCTGATCTCAACTGACAAACTTGTCGGTGTAGAATAGCTACCGGATCCTCCTCATAAGACAAGTCCTTGTCCAACTGGACATTGCTGAAATCTAACACGTGGAATGGATCACCGTGATACCTGTCACACCTCCTTTTTCCTACTACACCCCGTGAAGGGTATAATAAAAGGAGTTTTTCCAGTTAAAGGACAATCAAAACGGGATTTATAATTAAGATCCAGAGTCGCCACTTAGGAGATTTATGGTGTCCCAAGTCACCGTTTTAATCCCGAATCGAGGAAAAGAATGACTCTGTTTAATAGTCTACGCACCAGAAATCCGAGTAAGGAGTTTTGTTAACCCGGGAGAAGGTGTTAGGAATTCCCGAGTTCTGTGGTTCTAGCACGGTCAGTCAACTGTCACATTCGGCTTATTTATCTGATTTTAAATAATTATGAACCTATGTGCAAATTTAACGTTTAACCGCTTTATTTTATTTATATTTTTAACTTAAAATCGGCTATGAACAATCCTAGACACAAGGAAGCAATAAGAAATTTTGGAGCCCAATTCATGATAATTCAAGACTAAACCATGGCCCATCCTTAGTCAAATTCAAAATATTCTAATTGCCTTTATCCAACCCCCACAGCTTATTAACGCCACAATCAGCTTAAATCCTAAAACCTTTTAATTTATAACAAACAACCATGGTCCATTATCATTAATCCATTCAATCATCAATCTTTACCATTTCCATGATGAAGAAAATACAGTGGACAAAAATAAGACCAAACTAGGCAAATTGATGAAATGGATACAACTTGATCTCAACTCCAAATAATATGGTTATAGCTACAATGCTCAAATAAAAACGGGTGAAGTAAATACTAATAATATTAACAGTACGGCACACATTGAGTCACAAGAATTCAGAATATACATTAAAATCTCAATTACGCTTATATGTCTTTGTACAAATTGCACACCCTTCTTAATAATCTTACACGGCACATAATTTCGAGAAAGACCAAGTGTAAGCATTACGACCAAACTTGGGGATTTCAAATCTAATTTTTAAACACATATTTTTGCTTATAACCTTTTAGACATTAGGAGTTTATGCAAGAATACGGGCAACACTAAGACATGAGATCGCTGAAATCAGTAAACCAAATTCCAAGCTGTGTGTAAATGAATTTAAACATATGAAAAATAGACCCGACCACTAATTTCAACAGTCCTGAATATGATTCGAACCCACGGTCACACTCAAAATAAACAAACTCGCAATTAAGCTAAAGAAACAAAACCTTTAGTCAATGCATATGCCTGACATACAAATACCCTTGGTCTCCACTTGACGTGAGATAAGAAAAACTCCAACAAAATTGATGAACTACAAATAAATAAATATAACAGAATACTACTTAACTACAAAAAAATAATGAACTGTATATCCTTCTTTCAGCACCCCTTTTCAAACCATGAAACAATTCAACACTACCATATACAGTTTAACTTTTAAATAATATTGAAATCACATGCACATACTAGCATATAAGGTTTATACACAGTCCATGAATGACATGAGTTCCCAATGTAACAGACTACTATACTTTATACTAAATATTTTAGTGTAACTTCATTATGACTACAAGATATAAAGGATCAATTCTCAATATTTTAAAATAAAACTAAGTAAATTTAAGTCAAATGAAAATACAAAGAAAATTGTCAAAGGAAATCTGAGGACCTTCATTTAGAATTTATCACACAATTTTACATTGTTCCAAATTTGAAATGTGTACCTGGCAATGAGAGTAAAGAAGGTGAAATTCAACAGTAGCAACAACACAGCAGCAACAGGAAATGAGACAAGGACCAGCTTAAATTTGATAGCACAGCACACTTAAACCCTCAGCTTGAAAAACAATTTTCCAAACAGGTTCAAATATGATTTTTAACCCCAAATTCAACTCAGACTCAATTTTAGAAAACCAAATTAAACCATTCTAATCAAATTGATTCATAGATGACTTTAGCAAAATAGGAAACCTTAAGGATGAAATCAGAAAAAATGAAACAGTAAACTTTTGTTCGATTATTTCTATTCAAGAGATCTCTCAAGCTTTCTTTTTCTGATTCTTTTTAGCTCTTGGATCTCTCAGAGTTTTTCTTCTCTTAAGGGTATCAAAATATTTCTTCTTAACTCTTTTAAGCTTTTCTATTTTTTTCTCTCTGTGTCTCTGTCTGTTTTTCTTTTTTGACTCTCAACCCCTACTCTTAGTCATTCCCTTTTTCACATTCTTACTTGTCTCTTATAAGCTTTCAAGTCTCTTTTTCTCCTGATTTTAAGCAACTAGTGGTCAATTAACTATTCTAACTCATCCCTTAAAACCAGCAAGTGCACTCCCTACTATTATTTCTTTACAAACCCACTTAGGAATGTCTCCATTCAGTTCACTAACATATTTTAAGTATTCAGTTGCCCTTAATCAATTATTCATGTAATCTAATTCCCCAAAATACCCCCTAAAATTCCTGTGATTACTACCCATCAGCTATAACCAATCCACCTAACAATTAACTAATTAATCTTATTATACAACCTCCTAATCAACAATATTTAGGATCCAATTCATCAAGGTCAAATTCTTATCAGAACCAATTGAAGGTCAGTTTTATATCAGAACAAACATTCAAGGATTCACAAAATTCAAGTCACAGTTTAAACTCAAAATTCAAATTAGACCAAATATCATCAGGATAAAGACGAAGGATTCAGGAAATAAACTAATTAAACCTAAACAAGAACAAATGAACAATGTAAATACACTGTACGAAAATAAACTAAATTTATATGCAAAAATGGTGAACAAAAAAGAGAAGGGAAACAAACATCACACAAACTAAAACAATTTGAAATAATAATACCAGCAAAAACTTATAGGAATAGCCACAGTTTTATACAAGAACTTACAGACTTTAAAATCAAACTAACGGACACACATATTCAATTGATTCAAATAGCTTATAACACGTGCTAATTGATCAAAAGAAAAATGGATCAAGAAAAAGGTCTGCAAGAGGAGAAAGAACTAATTGACCAAAAATGACAAATCAATCAGATAAATTAAAATGACAACAACAGAAAAAGGAAAACAAAGGGCAATACCTTGGAATTTCAAACCACTCGACTCTGTCCTACTCGAAACTTCTAACTAAACTTTTGAGGCCAAAACGGACCTTAATCGAGTGTTCTCGACTTAGAACACTCAACTAAAGTTGGTTGAAACCTCAAGTTCCTAACTTTGCACAAAGCCTGGAGTTTGGTTCTTCTAGAGCTTGGTCATTCGAATTAAGATTCGATAAGTTCTAGTTTGATTCGAGGGAAACAAGGGGTGGTTTAGGGATGAGGGAGGTCAGGGGTCAACTGGTGTTGATTTGGGGTTAAACGGACGACCTAGGTGTTGGGGTTGATTTCTTCGATATAATATTCGAAGGGTTCTGTGAGGATTTAAAGGAAGCTGAAGGTGGATTCGGAATGAGAGGGACTGGGTGTTCAGGGGTGTAAGTTTGGTGTTCATCGGAGGCTTTGCCGCCTAGTTTTGGGTGGTGGGAAGGGAGGGCGGTGCTAGGGTTTCGGGAGAGGTCGTCTCTGAGAGGATGAGAATGAGAGAGATGAGGAAAGGGGGGTTTGAAGGGGGCGGGGTGCGTTACGCACTTATATACGGGGGAAGGGATCTGATCCAAGACGTTGGATCAATTAAGATCGATGACTTGGATCAATCCACTAAACAAAACGACGTCGTTTAGGTCCCCTTTAGACCGGGTTGGTCTTTGGGTGGAACGGGTCGGGGCTGGTCCGGGTGAGGAAGGAGGGTTTTGAGCCGTTGGATTGTGATCAGATGGACGGCTGTGATCTTTTGCCATTGAAACGATGTAGTTTCACCGTCATACTACGTCATTTCAACTGGCCTGGGCGAAGGGTCTGTTGGAGTATAGGGCGTGATATTGGGCTGGATTTGGTCAAATTTTGGACGGCCCAGTCCGAATTTCTCCTTATTCTTATTCTTTTCTTTCTTTTTCTTCCTAAATTTTAAAACCAAAAACCTAACTTAAATTAAAAAAGCCAAATTAACTTAAATAAATAATAATTAACTCTTAATAATGATTATCACACATAATTACCTACCAATTTAAAATAAAATTACACAATTTGATATTAAGTGCTAAAAATGCAAAGTAAATAATTTTTTGATTTCTTTTTTGTAAACAACCACTTACTTAATTAATCCTAAATGTAAATGCAACATATTTTTGAATCTTTCATTTATTTAAACACATAAACATGCACGGACACAGGCCAATAATGACATAAAATACCACAAAAATGCACACAATAAAATAGACAATTTTTGTTTTGATTTCTTTGGGAGTAGTTCATGTGGTGCAAAAATCACGTGCTCACAACTACCCCTCTTTGCGCGTAAACATGAAGAGTTTTCGTGCAAAGACAAAGTGAGCGGATACGAATGATTTTTGCCCGTTTGAACACTCCGTGCGAAGCATTTTTTTTGAAAGATTTGACCGAACCTCTGCTTCAAAGGTTTCCTACATATCCCTGGCTAAAAGAGAATCAGGTCAATGTAGTTTGGGAAGTTTTGGTAGCTGGGACTACCGTGGAACTGTGATTTTACTGTTACTGTTATTTTTGCTGCTGCTACTGCTTACCGACCTCCTTATTACACCATGCTAAAAAGAAATTGAGAAGCTAGACTAAACTAGTCTATGAATTACAAAATCTTATCTAGATCTTCAACTTGCTCTTCTTGTGTCTCTTGTTGCCTTGCTTGCTCTTGTGTTTCTTCTGACTTTACTTGTATTCTCTCTTGATTACCGAACTCGAACTACTTATTTTCTTCTTGTGAGCTTCGAATTACTATTCCTTCGGAGCTTGAACTGCCTTCTTCCGGCCACCGTTGCCTTTCTTCTGATTTTGGATTTATGCTGGGGATTTTTGTTGTAACCTCATGCCCTCCCGGCTGGTTGCTGACTTCTTGAATTAAAAAGGTATGCCTTTCCGTTCTCCAGGCGAGCTCCTGATCTCGACTATAACTTAAAAATGCAACGCCTTTCCGCTCTTCAGGCGGGCTCCTAACTTCAACAACAACTTAAAAATATAATTCCATTCCAATCTTCAAGCGGGCTCCTGACTTCAACAACAACTTAAAAATAAAACGCCATTCCGTTCCTCAGGTGGGCACCTGACCTCAACTATAATTTAAAACTTCAAATACAATTTAAAAAGATAACGCCTCTCCGTTCTTCAGGCAAGCACCTGACTTCAACAACAACTTAAAAATAAAACGACATTCCGTTCTTCAGGCGGGCACCTGACCTCAACTATAATTTAAAACTTCAAATACAATATAAAAGGATAAGGCCATTCCATTTTTCAGGCGGGCACCTGACCTCAACTATAACTCAAAAAATAAAATGCCATTCCGTTCTTTAGGAGGGCACCTGACGTCAACTATAACTTAAAACTTCAATTGCAGTTTAAAAAGATAACACCTTTCCGTTCTTCAGGGGGCACCTGACCTCAACTATAATTTAAAACTTCAAATACAATTTAAAAAGATAACACTTTTTCGTTCTTCTGGCGGGCACCTGACTTCAACAATAACTTAAAAATAAAACGTCATTCCATTCTTCAGGCAGGCACCTGACCTCAACTAAAATTTAAAACTTCAACTTAAAAAGATAACGCCATTCCGATCTTCAGGCGGGCTCTTGACTTCAACATCAACTTAAAAACGTCATTCCGTTCTTCAGGAGAGCACATGACCTCAACTATAATTTAAAACTTCAAATACAATTTAAAAGGATAACGCCTTTCCGTTCTTCAGGCGGGCACCTGACTTCAATAACAACTTAAAAATAAAATGCCATTCCGTTCTTCAGGCGGGCACCTGACCTCAACAACAACTCAAAAAAAAATGCCATTCCGTTCTTCAGGCGGGCACCTGACTACAACTACAACTTGAACTGCCTTCTATTGCCATTGTTTCCTCTTGCCTCCTGATCCGTTTTCCTTCTAACTTGAATTATCTTCCTTCAGAACTGCTTCCCTCAGAACCTGTGTTGTCCATTCCGTTCTTCAGGCAGGCACCTGACTACAACTACAACTTGAATTGCCTTCTATTGCCATTGTTCCCTCTTGCCTCCTGAACCGTTTTCCTTCTAACTTGAATTATCTTCCTCCAGAACTGCTTCCCTCAGAACTTGTGTTGTCTCCCTTCTTTAAAAACTACTTGCCTCAAAAATTTTATTATCTTCCTCCTTCAAAACTACTTCCTTTAAAACTTGTGTTTCATTCCTCTGAAAACTGCTGGGGATAACACTGGCTTTTTTCTCCTTTTAACTTGTGTTATCTTCCTTCTTCCTCAAGTGGGTACCTGACTTCAGGAAAATTTTCAAAATTAAACACAATTTTTCTTGCCCCAGTTTGACAAATTTCCTCGTATCACACCTTTCTGCCATCAATAACATTTCCTGCCCCTGTTTCAAATCAAAGAAAATTCTATCAGTTTAAACTGTGGTGGTTGCTTGTGATGCTCCTGTTGGGGATGGTTTTCCTTTTCTTTTTTCCATGCACCGCATTGTCCGGCCATCTTGAAACTTGGCTGATAACTTCCGCCCTTCTTGACAACTCCTTATTCACAAACCTCTCACCATTGTTTTCCACTTTTATCCTCTTATCTGACCCCATATATTTTCCATGGCAGCTGATCCCACTTGAAGATCTTGCATGTTTTACTGATTAACCACTTTCTTCGTCATCCGTGTCACTGAAATACCTTTTCTCCGTTCAGACCCAATATCTTCTTTTTGTGGCATTGCTTGTAAACTGCATTTCCCGGACCTTTGAGTCTCATATGAATTTCCAAATTACGTCCATCGCTCTCCGCGTTGTTCTTTCTTGATTTGTCCACTGGCCTTGGCCTTGAGGTCTATAAACTTCGATTTCTGCTGGGGATATCCTTCTTGACACTGGTCCAACCTTTTGTCAACCTAATCATAGAATATACCTTTGATTCATTCACCCTGGCCCTCCTTTTGTTGCACTGTCCATGAATGGACCTATCCTAGGTATTTGCACGAACCTCAAAGCATGTTGACTATTACCAGCTCAGTGCGTTTTTGTTGTCCTTTTCTGACTTATACCACTTTTATGTACTAGTCAGATCTCGTCTTGCATAATTGGAAAGTTGATGGAAAATTTTGAAGTCATTTATCGCTTGTTCTGACCAAACAGACTCAGGAAGAGGAAATGGACAAGATAAAAGAACAGAATAAAAGACAATGAAAAAGATGACTCCTAACAAGAAAACTATGAAGTAGAAACCTATCAGACGTGGATACCAACTCTAATGGTCATGACATGCACATGTGGCCTATCCTCCGTCGTTAATCGCCTTTCACAATTCTCATCTAGTGATTTCCCATCTGATTCTCAGTCCTTATTCGACTTGTAATGCCCGAAGGGTTTTCACTAGCAAGCCTCTCTCATTTTGGTTTTTCTCTCAACTTACAATCGCCTCATGGTGCCTGTGAAGGTTTTCATCGATAAGACTCTCTCATTTTATGATTTCTCACAGCTTTCATCATGTTATGGTGCCTGTAAAGGTTTTCACCTGTAAGACTCTCTCATTTTCGTATCTTTCTGCTTGGGATTGGGGTGTTATCGGTAAGACTCTCTCATTTTATTTCTTTTCTGCTGGGCACCGGAGTGTTATTATCGACTTCCATTTGCCTGACTTGGCATCTTTTGAAGACTGATCGGAAGGTCTTTCTTTGGATCGTAATGTGAGATTTTGGATAGGCTAGAAAGAAAGGGTATTTAAAGGCTCATAACGCATCAATTTGGGTTCAAAATTACAACCTTCAGAACCAGATTTCTTTACATCAAAACTACTTCTGCCCCAGTTTCTTGCTTGGGGATTTTTTGATTTTTGTTTTTTGTTACATTATAACCGAGCCATGAAGCACCTACGTATCCTCTTTGAGGAATCAGGTCAAACGTAGTTCCCAATTCCTTGTTGTTCTTGTTTTCCTTTCCATTTATTATTTTTCTCTTTTTTTTTGTTCTTTATCTCTTTCTTTGTCTTTTGTTGTTTTTATTGTTTTCTTTTTCTTTTTCTTTATCCTCTAATATTTGCTATTGATTCCAAACGAAGGGTATGAAAGAAAACAAATAAGGCTCAAAGGGTTAACAAAGGACAAAGTGTTTAGATAGCAGAATAAAATGTCTTCGTCATTCCAATCTTCAAAACACGCCAAGCACAAACAACGCGTTTAAACAAAGATTTGTAACATCTTCATATCGTGTTAGACTTGATAGCTATATCAACATCTTTGCTTTCTTCATCTGTTAAATACAAAGCACCCTTTGGGCAACACTTTCACTCTCATTATCATGAACGACCCCCGTCAATTTGGTCAAGTTGCATTTACAGTTTCTTTATGTTTTATCTGCCCACGGTTCCACATGGTTCGGGCTTCAAATGATCTCAACTGTTCTTATTTCCTTTAAGTGTCCCGATCATCTCCCAATGGTTTTATGATTAACTTTTAAGATCAGGTCAAAATTGTACGCGCATGTCATGTCACTAGAATCGGCGTTGAACAAAAGACACAACAAAAGGATAAAAAGAACTAAACAAAGAAGATGATTGGCGGTAACAAAATACCGAAATTCGCATTAGACAAACGGTGAAACGGTTCGTATAACAAAACAAGCAAAACAACTAGAGTACAACCTTGGAAGAAAACTAAAACAAACCTAGAAACCACTAGACATGCCACTACGACTAAACAAGCTAGACAAATTGAAAGGATAATAGGGTTTGACACAAGACAATATCCGGATTACAACCCTGCAAATAACCCGGACAACAGAAATGACAACAAAATGAACCACCAAAACTCCTCTCCGGCTGGCCCAAAAATGGAGCGTCTTTCCAATTACCAAGCACGGTATCTTAGCCACTAAATTCTACATCAACAATACAAGGAACTTCACAAGTCTTCATCACATCGTTATTAACAAGTTGTTTTTGGGCCTCCGAGGTTCTCATAGAATTCCCACATTCCTTTTCAAAAAAAATCATACCCACCATGTCTGTCGCATTATGCGCAGGTGATGGACTTTGGCGGGTGTCCGCTGCATCCGAATTTTGTACGACAATGTCACCTGCGTCAATAAGCTCCTGAATTGCTTTCTTCAGCCTCCAACACCTTTCTATATCATGCCCCGGGGCATCTGATCAATATGCGCACCTTTGAGAAAAATCACACTTATTTGATAGAGGGTTTGGCATTTTTATCTGGATCGGCTTCAGCATGCCCAATTGCTTCAACTTTTGGAACAAACTGGCATATGAACCTCCAACAGGGGTGAGATCCTTTTCTCGTTTCAGCAACCTCTCATTCCTAAATGTCTGATTTGGCCTAAAACCTGACCTAAGGGGTTTCTGGTATGCTCGTGGGGGTGGATAGGCATTTTGTGGAGCTGGGTACTTGGAAAGTTAAGTATGTCTTTGGGAGTCCCGAGGAGAGAAGTAGCGTTGGGGAGGGTCATCTAGTGCACGGTGATATTCAGGGGTACGATATTGAGGCTGGAAATGTTGATCAAGAGAGCCCATTGGATCATCTTTTCTGTTTCTCTTCCCCCTTTCCGAGCTTACTGAGATGTTCTGAATGTCTTTCGAGCTACTCATGATTTTGCCTGACTTGATTCCCTCTTCCACTAGCTCCCCCATTTTCAACACCTCATTAAAAGGCTTTCCCAAGGCCGGGATCAAATGACTAAAGTATGTGGACCCCTGGGCCAGTATGAAAAGTTCCACCACCTCTTCTTCACCAATCAGGGTACTGACTCGAGCAGCTTGCTCCCTCCATCTGGTCCCAAACTCCCTAAAGCTTTCCCCCGGCTTCTTTTCCATCTTAGGTAGGGAGGAGCAGTCTAAGGTAACACTTGATTTGCATTGAAAGTATCGGACAAAGTCTTGGGCCATGTCACCTAATGTAAGCCACTTATTAACATCTTGACGATCATGCCAATCCAAAGTTTCCCCAGTTAGGCTCTCACTGAAATGTGCTATCATCGAGTCATCTCCCACACTTCTCATTTCTCTACAATAAAGCTTCAGGTGAGCCACCGGATCCCCAAAACCATCATACAAGCTGAATTTTGGTACTTTAAACCCCACGGGTAGGCGAATATTAGGAGACACAGACGGTTCTTTCAGCTTCCTGGGTTCCCTGTCTGTCCCTTCTCTTTCTGTGAACCTTTCATTTTCAGCTTCAGGCTCATCTTGTGGGCCATGCTTGTACGAGTTGGGGACCTTATGAGTAACATCGGCGGGGTAATATCAAGCATAATGAGCTATAGGTAGGTGTTATTTGTCGAGAATAGTGGATGTGACCGGAGGACATTTTTGGGGAAAGATAGTTGAACGACGAGTGGTGGAGCTACTCGGGTGGCTGGGAAAGCTGTCATAAGTGGGTAGATATGGAGAGTATGGAGGATCATCTGGTATTGTGTTCGGTGTTTGGGTAAGGACAGAGTCCAGGAAGCTAGGTGGTGGCGGGGGTGGTGCTTTCCCATTCATCCATGCCCGATACATGTGTGCCACATGCTGTCTCAACATTTTATCTCTTCTACCAACCCGTTGTCCTGTTCAACCAGCTGTTTTAGGGCATCGGTACCAACCAACTCAGTTCTGTTGTTCTCTGCTATTGTCTTTTAACTTTGTATTGTAGAGAAGCGTTACTTTAAAACCACAACCAACCACCTTTCTGGTATGAATACAACAAAATGAAGCCATCACTTTAGCGTTAGGGCATTTGACAGACAGGTAAACACACATTAAGGATGCAATGCATCTAGGCAGTTAACCCTTTCTATCATGCATTTGCTTCAGTTATGTGCGTCATTCCGGCTTCTTATAATTGCGCTCCTTTTGAACGATTCCCAAATTTTCTTTTATTCTTTGTTTTTTTCTTTTAATGGTGGTCAAATCTTATGTGGATTGTCTACGTATCATGTCCCTGCATGAATCAGATCGTGCGTAGTTCTGACAGGTAAGTGCCAAATGACTAATAAAAATTAGTTTTTTTTTTCAAATTTCCCATAAAAGAAAAATATGTTTATTACGACACATTTTACTACAATAGTAACGGACTCCAAAAGACTCTAACATCAAAATGGCAATACAGCCTAAAAATAGACTAACAGACTCTGATTGACAAATACCCCTTTTTCAAAAAAAAAAAACAAAAAATCATCACTGTTTTCTCGAAAATTTCATAAAAATATCCGGTCTTGTCAATATGGCCTTTTAGCACTTCGAAGAAGATTTATGGCTGCGTTTGCTAACCGACCAAAATTTTGAGAAATAACCAAAGGCGACTGTTCTCACAAAAATGGCCTCCGGCGTCCTTTTGGGGACATTCAGCTATTTTGGATAAGAATGACATCACCTTACTTATGGCAAAATTGTGATATTTATTTACCTTTAAAAGAAAAATTCTTTTTCTCTTTTTTTTTAAAAATTTCAGAATAGTTGAACCCGATGTGGGTTGCCTACGTATCTCGCATCCGACGAGAATCAAACTTATGTAGTTCTGCCGAATAAAACAAATTATATTTGAAAACAAAATATTTTTCCTTTTTCTTTTCTTTTTATTGGCAAACAAAACGAACTATTTTTGAAAACAAGACTCTTTCTCTTTTCTTCTTTTTTTTTTCAATTCATTGGCAAATAAACCGAACTATTTTTTTTCATTTTATTGACAAACAAATAAACTATTTTTGAAAATAAAATCACATTTTTCCTTTATTGGCAAATAAAGCAAATTATTTTGGAAAATATTTTTTTTCTTTTTCAGTGAAAAATAAAACAAACTATTTTGAAAGTAAAAACTCGTCTTTTTTTTATTTTTCTCAAAATCCAGTAGAGTTTCGTCACTACTTGGACATTGGTATTTTCAAAACAGGTGATTAACTCCCTTAACCCTCTACGCTGCCATTCCTTTTTTTTTTCAAATTTCTCAATATTCAAAGCCGGTCAGCATGCAAGTCCGAAGCAAATAAAATGCACAAGTAGTAAGTAAAATGCATCAGGATGGTCTTTTTCATTTCAGGTACACCTGTCCTAAACAGATCCAACCCTTTTGTTGAATCTCCAAGGTCAAATGCACGTGATGCAGATAGAACGCTCCTACTAGGGATATCCAGTTATGAGGTTTGTTCTTCTAAGTTCAAATCTTATTGAAGAAAGCATCTAGACTGGCTTACTTGAGTGGACCACTCGAGCCGAGGAGGGCCAGTGTACCGGTAGCATTGCTTTCCAGCTTAACTGGTGGTGCTCCCCGCCTAAAACATGTATGACTAAATCCTTCACCGGGTGCCAAGCACCTCGGCTATCTCAAAGAAAGCGGGTTATGTCAAGAAAATTTCCAATTTTAATTTCAAGAAGACTCAGAGGGGGTGCGTGAGAAGACAGTTTATATGCACAGTTCAAAAATTATCAAAGCGGTAAAAACAACATTTAGCACATTAAAGCCAAAACATCAAATAAAAATTAGATAATAAATAAGCCAAATACAATAATTATTCTAAGCTTGAATTTCTAACCCTGAACCAGTGGTTTTGGGTTATGTCCCCAGCAGAGTCGCTAGAGCTGTCACACCTTTTTCCTACTACACCCCGTGAAGGGTATAATAAAGGGAGTTTTTTCAATTAAAGGACAATCAAAACTGGATTTATAATTAAGATTCAGAGTCGCCACTTGGAAGATTTATGGTGTCCCAAGTCACCGGTTTAATCCCGAATCGAGGAAAAGAATGACTCTGTTTAACAGTCTGCGTACCAGAAATTCGAGTAAGGAATTCTATTAACCCGGGAGAAGGTGTTAGGTATTCCCGAGTTTCGTGGTTCTAGCACAGTCGCTCAACTGTCATATTCGGCTTATTTATCTGATTTTAAACAATTATGTACCTATGTGCAAATTTTAACTTTTAACCGCTTTATTTTATTTATATTTTTAACTTAAAATCGGCTATGAACAAGCCTAGACACAAGGAAGAAGTAAGCAATTTAGGAGCCCAATTCATGATAATTCAAGACTAAACCATGGCCCATCCTTAGTCAAATTCAAAATAATCTAATTGCCTTTATCCAACCCCCACAGCTTATTAACGCCACAATCAGCTTAAATCCTAAAACCTTTTAATTTATAACAAACAACCATGATCCATTATCACTAATCCATTCAATCATCAATCTTTACCATTTGTGTGATGAAGAAAATGCAGTGGACAAACATAAGACCAAACTAGGCAAATTGATGAAATGGAAACAACTCGATCTCAACTCCAAATGACATGGTTATAGCTACAGCGCTCAAATGAAAACGGGTGAAGAAAATATTAATAATATTAACAGTACGGCACACATTGAGTCACAAGAACTCAGAATATACATTAAAATCTCAATTACGCTTTTATGTCTTTGTACAAATGGCACACCCTTCTTAATAATCTTACACGGCACAGAATTTCGAGAAAGACCAAGTGTAAGCATTACGACCAAACTCGGGGTTTTCAAATCTGATTTTTAAACACATATTTTTTCTTATAACCTTTTAGAAATTAGTAGTTTACGGAGGAATACGGGCAATACTAAGTCATGAGATCTCTAAAATCAGCAAACCAAATTCCAACTGTCTGTAAATGAATTTAAACATATGGAAACTAGACTCGACCTCAAATTTCAACAGTCCAGAATATGATTCGAACCCACGGTCACACTCAAAATCAACTAACTTGCATATAAGCTAAAGAAACAAAACCTTTAGTCAATGCATACGCCTAACATATAAATACCCTTGGTCTCCACTTGACATGAGATAAGAAAAACTCCAGCAAATTTAATGAACTACAAATAAATAAATAAATATAACAGAATACTATTTAACGACAAAAAAAAACAATGAACTGTGTATCCTTCTTTCAGCACCCCTTTTCAAACCATGAAACAATTCAACACCTACCATATACAGTTTAACTTTTAAATAATATTGAAATCACTTGCACATACTAGCATATAAGGTTTATACACAGTCCACGAATGACATGAGTTCCCAATGTAACAGTCTACTATACTTTATACTAAACATTTTAGTGTAACTTCATTATGACTACAGGATATAAAGGATCAATTCTCAATATTTAAAATAAAACTAAGTAAACTTAAGTCAAATGAAAATACAAGGAAAAATGTCGAAGGAAATCTGAGGACCTTCATTTAGAATTTATCACACCATTTTACATTGTTCCAAATTTGAAATGTGTACCTGGCAATGAGAGTAAAGAATGTGAGATTCAACAGTAGCAACAACATAGCAGCAACAGGAAATGAGACAAGGACCAGCTTAAATTTGATAGCACAACACACTTAAACCCTCAGCTTGAAAAACAATTTTCCAAATAGGTTCAAATATGATTTTTAACCCCAGATTCAACTCAGACTCAATTTTAGAAAACCAAATTAAACCATTCTAATCCAATTTATTCATAGATGACTTTAGCAAAATAGGAAAACTTAAGGATGAAATCAGAAAAAATGAAACAGTAGACTTTTGTTCGATTATTTCTATTCAAGGGATCTATCAAGTTTTCTTTTTCTGATTCTTTTTAGCTCTTGGATCTCTCAGATTTTTTCTTCTCTTAAGGTTTTCATGATATTTCTTCTTAACTCTTTCAAGCTTTTCTATTTTTCTTCTCCCTGTATCTCTGTCTGTTTTTCTTTTTTGACTCTCAACCCTTACTCTTAGTCCTCCCCTTTTTCACATTCTTACTTGTCTCTTATAAGCTTTCAAATCTCTTTTTCTCCTGATTTTAAGCAACTAGTGGTCAATTAACTATTCTACCTCATCCCTTCAAACCAGCAAATGCACTCCCCACTATTATTTCTTTACAAACCCACTTAGGAATATCTCCATTCAGTCCACTAACATATTTTAAGTATTCAGCAGCCCTTAATCAATTGTTCATGTAATATAATTCTCCAAAATACCTCCTGAAATTCCTGTGATTACTACCCATCAGCTATAACCAATCCACCTAACAATTAACTAATTAATCTTATTAAACAAACTCCTAATCAACAATATTTAGGATCCAATTCATCAAGTTCAAATTCTTATCAGAACCAATTGAAGGTCAGTTTGATATAAGAACAAACATTCAAGGATTAACCAAATTCAAATCATAGTTTAAACTCTAAATTCAAATTAGACCAAATATCATCCGGACAAAGACGAAAGATTCAGGAAATAAACTAATTAAACCTTAACAAGAACAAATGAACAATGTAAATACACTGTACAAAAATAAAATGAATTTATATGCAAAAATGGTGAACAACAAAGAGAAGGGAAACAAACAACACACAAACTGAAACACTTTGAAACAATCATACCAGCAAAAACTTATAGGAATAACCACAGTTTTGTACAAGAACTTACTAACTTTGAAATCAAAGTAACGGACATATTCAATTGATTTAAACAGCTTATAACACGTGCTAATTGATCAGAAGAAAAATGGACCAAGAAAAAGGTCCGAAAGAGGAGGAAGAACTAATTGACCAAAAATGACAAATCAATTAGATAAATTAAAACGACAACAACAGAAAAAGGAAAAAAAAGGGAAATACCTTGGAATTTCAGACCACTCGACTCTGTCCTACTCGAAACTTCGAACTGAACTTTTGAGGCCAAAAAGGACCTTAATCGAGTGTTCTCGACTTAGAACACTCGACTAAAGTCAGTTGAAACCTCAAGTTCCTAACTTTGCACAAATCCTGGAGTTTGGTTCTTCTAGGGCTTGGTCATTCGAATTAAGATTCGACAAGTTCTGGTTTGATTCGAGGGAAACTAGGGGTGATTTAGGGACGAGGGATGTTAGGGGGTCAACTGGTGTTGATTTGGGGTTAAACGTATGACCTAGGGTTTGGGGTTTATTTCTTCGATATAAGATTCGTAGGGTTCTGTGAAGATTTTAAGGAAGCTGAAGGTGGATTTGGACTGAGGGGGACTGGGTGGTTCAGGGGTGTAAGTTTGGTGGTCATCGGAGGCTTTGCCGCCGGGTTTTGGGCGGTTTGAACGGAGGGCGGCGCTAGAGTTTCGGGAGGGGTCGTCTCTGAGAGGATAAGGATGAGAGAGACGAGGAGAGAGGGGGATTGAAAGGGGCGGGGTGCGTTACGCACTTATATACGGGGGGAGGGATCTGATCCAGGACGTTGTATCAATTAAGATCGACGACTTGGATCAATCCACTAAACGTAACGGCATCGTTTAGGTCCCCTCTAGACCGGGTTGGTGTTTGGGTGGAACGGGTCGGGGCTGGTCTGGGTGAGGAAGGAGGGTTTTGAGCCGTTGGATTGTGATCAGATGGACGGATGTGATCTTTTGCCATTGAAACGATGTAGTTTCACCGTCATACTACGTCATTTCAACTGGCCTGAGCGAAGGGTCTGTTGGACCGGTTATAGGGCGTGATATTGGGCTGGATTTGGTCAAATTTTGGACGGCCCGGTCCGAATTTCTCCTTATTCTTATTCTTTTCTTTCATTTTGCTTCCTAAATTTTAAAACCAAAAACCTAACTTAAATTAAAAAAAGCCAAATTAACTTAAATAAATACTAATTAACTCTTAATAATGATTATCACACATAATTACCTACCAATTTAAAGTAAAATCACATAATTTGATATTAAATGCTAAAAATGCAAATTAAATTATTTTTTGATTTCTTTTCATTTTTGTAAACAACCACTTACTTAATTAATCCTAAATGTAAATGCAATATATTTTTGTATTTTTTATTTATTTAAACGCATAAACATGCACGGACACAGGCCATTAATGACATAAAATACCACGAAAATGCACACAATAAAACATACAATTTTTGTTTTGATTTCTTTGGGAGTAGTTTGTGTGGGGCAAAAATCACGTGCTCACAATACCTCCGGAGAATGGACACATGAAACACTTGATGCACGGCTGATAAGCTCGGCGGCAATGCAAGTCTATAAGACACATCCCCCACTCGATCAAGAATCTCAAATGGGCTAATGAACCTAGGGCTAAGCTTGCCCTTCTTCCCAAATCTCATCACGCCTTTCATATGCGACACTCGAAGCAATACCCGCTCACCGACCATGAATGCCAAATCACGAATCTTGCGGTCGGCATAGCTCTTTTGCCTGGACTGAGCTGTACGAAGCCTATCCTAATTAATCCTGACCTTGTCCAACGCATCCTGAACCAGATCCGTACCCAACAACTGAGTCTCTACTGGTTCAAACCATCCAACCAGAGACCGACCCGCCTACCATATAAAGCCTCATGAGGAGCCATCTGAATAATCGATTGGTAGTTGTTGTTGTAAGCAAACTCCGCTAAAGGCAAAAATTGATCCCACGAGCCTCCAAAGGCAATGAAACAAGCTCGGAGCATATCCTCCAAAATCTGAATAGTCCTCTCTGACTGCCCGTCTGTCAGAGGATGAAATATTGTGCTCAACTCAACTAACTCTGTAGCCTCTGGAGGATAGATACAGACGTCTCCGTACCGATCTCTCAGACTCTACTAAGCTTGTCTGTAAGCTGTGAGACCCAAGTAACCTAGAGCTCTGATACCAACTTGTCATGACCTGAATTTTTCACCCTCGGGAGTCGTGATGACGCCTATTAATGTGAGCTAGGCAAGCCAATTGTTGAACTAACTACATTTTTACCCATTTTATACTCTTTAACATTCATAAAATAATAACGTGTAAACAGCGAAAAATTTAGTATAAGCAGAAGAAAGCAATAAAATGTTTGAACATGAATCTAATACAACTGTTTAAGCCTTAATCATCCAAAACTGGAGTCACAGTACCATAGACGAGCTAAGAGTGCTAAATACAAGGTCTAAAAATAAAAGATACACTATTTCTAAATCTAAGAAATGAAACATGAAGTAAAGGATAAAGGATATTCCAGGGCCTGCAGACACCTGCAGGTCTACCTTAGACCTCCACGTAGACTGAAGGTAACCACCCAATCTACGGTCCAAAGTCTACAACACTAGGATTTGCATAAAAGAGTGCAGAGTGTAGTATCAGCACAACCAACCCCATGTGCTGGTAAGTGCCTTGCCTAACTTCGGCGAGGTAGTGACGAGGCTAGTACCAAACGACCAAATAAACCTGCGCAATTCAACAATATACAGCGGAAAAGAAATACAAAAATAAACAATCAAGTATGGGAGGGGTAGCGTGCTGTGGGGGAGATATCAATCCAGTATAGAAAGATAGCAGGTAAATGGAAGGACCAATATATCTCGAATATCAACAAAGAAATAGAAAACAATAAATATACGGCATCACCCTTCGTGCTTTTACTCTCGTCTTCACCAAAACAATTAAGTAATGAAAATGTGCACGCCATCACTTTTCATGATTTTAATCTTGTCCTCACCATATAATCATATAATTAGCACAGAATGGTACATCGTGCTACACATCATCACCCTTCATGCTTTACACTCTTTCCTCACAAAATCATACACGGCATCACTATTCGTGCTTTAACACTCTCTTACCAAAATAATGTACGACATTACCCTTCGTGTTTTAACTCTCTTCCTCACCCAAACAACAATCACAAATAATAAGGCAATGAAATGAATGAAATTTGCAATAAGAATCCCAGTAAGGGAACAATAATTCAACAAAAAGTCCCGGCAAGGGACAACCTTAAAACAACAATAAGAATATCCCGGCAAGGGAGGAAATATAACAATTCTTTTCTCTTTCACACCTTCGTTTCACAATTCACTTCACAACTCTATCCAATGATCCAAAGGTTTCAATTACCGCTCATACTTTCACAATTCGTTATACAACTTGAGTCAACGCTCGTTAATGATCAAACATCACAATTACTTCCACGACTTTGCCCAACAATTAAAAATCAGCACCAAGATATGAATAATATGACGAAGTCATAAAAATCACATTAATAAACTCAAGGGCATGCTAGACACCAACGTATAGATACTCGTCACCATGCCTATATATCGTACTCAACAATTACTACATAGAAAATATGACTCGACTCTTAATCCCTCAAGCTAAGGTTAGGCCAAACACATACCTCGATGCCACGAACATAATTCACGTCTCAATTATCGCATTACCCCTTGATTCTACCACTAATTCGCTTGTGTCTAGTCACAAGTTACTTAATTACATTAATAAATGCTAATGAATCAATTTGAATGCATAAAAATAAATTTTCCAAAGGTTTACCCAAAAAGTGAAAAATCGCCCTCGGACCCACATGGTCAAAACTCGAGGTTCGAACCAAAACCCGATCACCCATTCCCCCACGGACTCAAATATATAATTTGTTTCCCAAATTTTTGAAAAACTTAGGTTCTACCCAAAACACCTCATTCCCCCAACAAAAATCATTGATTTGAAGTTGAAATCATGTTAAAAGATATTAAGAATTGAAGAAAGTTAGTTAAAAATGACTTAATATTGATTTGGAGAAGAAGAAATCCTTGGATAAGTGTGTTTATATTTTGAGAGAATGTGAAAAATGGGTTTAAAATTGTCTAAGTACAAAAGTTGCCGGTCTATGATATGGGAATTGCGAACAGGGGTTCGCAATTGTGACCCCGACCTCTGCTATTGTACGAAATGCGAAACAGGGCTCACATTTGCGAACCCTTCAGAATTGCTGGACCTTCATATTTACGAAAACAATAACGCATTTGCGACACATAGGTCGCATTTGAGATTATAGAGGATTAGGCGGGTGTCGTGAAATAAAATTACCAAAATAACATCATGAACATCAAATTAAATCTAAAGATCAATGAAATTTCTCAAAACTTCCTTAAACATAAATTTTTCATTTAAGGTTCGAATCACGACAAACAGATTCTGTTTCTTACCAAACTTCACAAAATTATCTTAAATCATATATAAGACTTGTACCGGGTACCAGAACTAAAATAGGGGCCCGATACCAACATGCTCTAATCAAATTTCATTTCCAAATTCTTTAAACAATTTCAAAAAATAATTTTCTTTAAAAATTCATTCCTCGGGCTTGGGACCTCAGAATTTGATTCCGGGCATACGTCCAAGTTTCATATTTTCCTACGGATCCTCCGGGATCGTCAGATCACGAGTCTAGGTCCGTTTACCCAAAATATTGACCGAAGTCAACTTAATTCCTTTTAAAATCAAATTAATTCATTTTTTATAGATTTTCATATGTAGGATTTCTGGCTACGCGCCTGGACTGCGGACGCAAATCGAGGTGATGCTAAAAGAGGTGTTTAAGGCCTCAGAATGTAGAATTCATTTAAAACAAGTGATGACCTTTTTGGTTGCTTTTTCTGGATGTGACTATCTTTATATAGTTTCTGGAAAAAAGACTATAGTTCACTGTAATGGCTTGATGCACGACCCGTCGACTCAGTGATTTATGTAAGTTTTGGAAATCTTGCACTTTGGTGGAGGGTCCGGAAAAAAGCGACCAAAGTTGTTCGCTTATTGGCCAAAAAGCGACCAAACAAGCCAAGTCGATATTAAGCTAGTCTCGCTACCTTAGGGACCAAAGTTGATCGCTAATTAGCGATAACTTTTGGTCTCTCAGGTAAAAAGACCAAATTTTCCTGGTAAAGAAAATTGGTCGCTATAATATTATAATATTATAATTTTTGCGACCAAAGTTGGTCTTTTTTTATGTAAATTACGTTTTTATTTATTTGTTATTAATCATAAAATAGTGACCACCTTTGGTCTGTAAAAAAATATTACATTTTAAAATCTGGAAAATAGCGACCAAAGTTGGTCGCTACAATATAAATATTTTTAATTTTTTTTTAAAATAATCGATCAAACTTGGTCGCTAACATCATGAATTAATTTTATTTCTTAGCAATAAGTGACCAACTTTGGTCGCTATATTTTCAGAAATTGTTAATTTTCTGGGAAATAGCGACCAAAGTTGGCCGCATTTTGTGAAATCTAGCTTATATAGCGACGAACCTTGGTCGCTATTTCCCAGAAAATTATTTTTTTAATAGAAAGCGACCAAATAGCGACCAAAGTTGGTTGCTTTTCTTGGTATATTGCTGGCAGGAACTGCCTGTTTTGGCAGCTACACCACTTGCCAGCTTGCCAAAGTTCCTAAATAGGCATTTTATGCCAACAACAATAACAACTAAAAAGCAACAACAACAACAACAACAACAACAACAACAACAACAACAACAACAACAACAACAACAACAACATCACACCTCCTTTTTCACTACACCTCCGTAAGAGTATAATAAAGGGAGTTATTTCCAATTAAAGGACAATCGAAACAAGATAATTTTATTAAGAGATTCAGAGTCGCCACTTGGGAGATTTATGGTATCCCAAGTCACCGGTTTGAATCCCGAATCGAGGAAAAAGGTTGACTCTGTTTAATAGTCCGCGTACCAGATATCTGGGTAAAGAATTCTGTTAACCTAGGAGAAGGTGTTAGGTACTACCGAGTTCCGTGGTTCTAGCACAGTCGCTCAACTGTTATAACTGGCATAATTATATGATTTTAAACATTTTGAACCTATGTGCAATTTTAACTTTATAGCCGATTTTATTCAATTATATCTTTTTAGGAAGATTTCAAGGTCATTTAAAATATGTCTTGAACCACGTCACATAAATGTACCCGTAGTTCGCAACACATTTTATCTAACGTTGAGATTTTGATTTGGGTCACATAAATGCGCACCCGAGTTTGGGAACGTAAGTTATTAAAATGACGTGCCTAAAGAAACTACACGTTGGCAACTTTGCGAGGGCCATGGAAATTCAACTAAATGGCTCATCTCGATTTCTAAGGATTTAAATATCAATTAAATGAGGTCCATGCATTTTGACATTTTATTTGGCACAGTGCGCCCCAATTTATTCTGACCAAAGGTTTCTAAATTAGCTCATGAGGGCGATAAATTTTACATTTGGCTAATATGGCACACCTCAACCCATTTTTACTATAGAACTGTGCCAAGCATCCAAGTTCGACAACAAGAGCTCTTTATGTTAGTGAAATGGCTTGTTGCGGAAAACTTCATTTATCTTTGAAAGCACCCAATTCATTCAATTAAGGACTAAATTCCAGCCTTTAAGATTTAGAAGAGCAAAGAGAAATCAACTCCAATGATAGTCCAAACTAGCTTCACGTCAACTCTAATAGACTAGGAGATCCAAAAAGGATAAATTATCTTTGAGGCCAATATGATAAGTTCATCTCCTGAGTGCTATGCCAAAATAGAGGAACCTTTATATAACATAAGCATTATGTGCTTTTGTGTGAAAATTCAAAGAACAAATGCAAACCAGTGGATCAAAAGAGGAAGAGGCATCTGACGAACTTTACAATAACCAAAGAACATTGTGAATCAAAAGACAACACCCCTCAACGGCATCCTTTTAAACAATTCAAACGCCACAAACAAGCCCACTGAAAGTTAGCACCAATTTCGATCCTCCAAGTTCATAAGAAAAAGGGACAAAGCTATAAGTACAAATGGTTGAACACTCTTTTTAAGAACTAACACATGTTTTAAACATGGGAACCAACAAATGAATATAACAGTTCTATCTCAATTTTTGCATCAAACGGGTTGGTGAATTAGCTCAAACGATCAAAATAATTTTAATTAAGAGTAGAGATTCCTCCTCAAAAGATCACAAGAAATAAGAATTCACATATATTTTCACATTGAACCATAGTGTAAGAAATACACGAAATGAAACAATGGGCGAAGAATAGGAAGCTTCAAACCTCGACGAACTCAGAACGACAAACGACGGCCTCGAAGTATTGCTCTGTTTTTCTCGACTCCAAGTATTTATCGAAACTCGCCGAAAAATTCAAACTAAACCAGAAAATAGACCCAACGAACTCCAGGACAGTGGCTCATGATTTTGGAGTTGTTTCGGGCTATTTCACAGAGATTTCAGCAGGTTTCATGGTTGAAGAAGGTGAAGTCAGAGGGTGAGGTCATGTTTACGGTTGCTGAAGAACTAACCTCTTCAGTCTTCTTGAAGAAGACGACCGTTCCAGGTTCAAAGGGGGGAGGGTTGTGTGTATCTCATGAAAAAAATGGCTGCTTCCTTATTTGCTGGAAAAAATATGAAAAAACAAAAACGGGGAGGAAGGGTCGTTTGGAGAAGACGACGATCAGGGGGGCCTGTATTGCGGCTCTCCTTTTTCAGTAGTCCCCTTTTAAGATTTTTAAGTATTACTTTATAGTTAGGATCTAGGTTTAGGTATATTTTTATTTATTTTGCCAATTAGTCTCTAGGTCTTTTGTATAGTATGTCCTTAGGGTCTTTTATCTATTTTTTGTCCCAAAGAAGAGTCTAGAAGGGTCCCTAGACTACACAATGCCTTTTAAAATAAGATAGAAAATATTACACCATGCAAAACTAATTCTATGTAATTAAACTAAACATGAAACTATTTTTGTATTTTTGAATAAAGATAAAAATAAGGTACTATTTTTGTATTTTTTTAAATAAAATTATGAAAAATACATAAACTAAAATATTTTTTTGTAATTTTTATTTTTTCTGTAATAAAATAAAGTAAAAGAGTTAAATGAGTTAAAATAGCTATATTAGGCGTAAATTAAATATTTACATGCTAAAATATAAAAATTCTTGGGGAGGGTCAAAAATTACATGTCTATAGCTGGCCATCTTTGACTGGAAACACGAAGAGTTTTCAGACAAAGAACGACTAGACAGGTTTTTTGACCCGACCCTTATTTGGAGAGATTAAAACTAAGAGAAAAAGGGGAATGTGACCGAGCCCTGGTATCCGAGCTGCCTACATATCCTTGGCTATAAAGGAATTAGGCCACGTGCAGTTCAAAGGTGAGTGAGATGATGGAGTACGTCGAGGTGGAGAGCCAGTCGAGGTGTCGTTTCACCGAGGTTCCGGTCTAAGATCCTATTATTAAATCAAAATCAAAAGAAATGAAAAAGACTATCTAAGTCTGTCAACTGCGAGTTACAAGATTACTATCTATATCCTCAAACTTGATCTTGCATCTCTTGTTGCCATGTTGACTTGTATTCTCCCGGTGAAATCCCTTTGTTGCCAACTTGAATTGTAATCTGAGATGTTCTCCATTTTCTCCAGGTGGACGCATGATTGCTGAACTCGAATTGTACTTAGAGATGCTTTCCTTTTCTTCAGGTGGACGCCTGGCTGCTGAGCTTGAACTATCTTCCCTTATTCTCCAGATGGGCTCTTGATTGTTGAACTTGAAATGTATTCCTTTGTTCTCCAGGTGGGATCCTGATTGCTGAAACTTGAATGTACTCCCTTGTTCTCCAGGTGGGCTCCTAATTTAAACAAAAATAGACAAAATAAAGGAAATTTCCCGCCCCAGTTTGGTAGTTGGGCTCATATGTGAGTGTAAACTAAATCATGTTACCAAATATCAGTAAGAACTTGAAAGCTGAAACTTGAATTTTACTCCCTTAATCTTCAGGTGGGCTTCTTATTGCTGAAACTTGAATGTATTCCCTTGTTCTCCAGGTGGGCTCCTGATTGCTAAAACTTGAATGAATTCCCTTGTTCTCCAGGTGGGCTCCTAACTTCTGAAACTCGAATGTATTCCCTTGTTCTCCAGGTGGGCTCCTGATTACTGAACTTGAAATGCATTCCCTTGTTCTCTAGGTGGGCTCCTGATCGCTGAAACTTAAATGTTTTTCCTTGTTCTCCAGGTGGGCTCTTGATTGCTGAAACTTGAATGTATTCCCTTGTTCTCCAGGTGGGCTCCTGATTACAACAAAAATAGACAAAACAAAGAAAATTTTCTACCGCAGTTTGGTAGCTGGGCACATATGTGAGTGTTAACCTGAATCATATCACCAAATATCAATAAGAACTTGAAAGCTGAAACTTGAATTGTACTCCCTTGTTCTCCAGGTGGGCGCCTGATTGCTGAACTTGAAAGGTGGGCTTCTGATTGCTGAACTTGAATGTATTCCCTTGTTCTTCAGGTGGGCTCCTGATTGCCAAACTTGAAATGCATTTCCTTGTTCTCCAGGTGGGCTCTTGATTGCTGAAACTTGAATGTATTCCCATGTTCTCCAGGTGGGCTCCTGATTTCAACAAAAATAGACAAAACAAAGAAAATTTTCGGCCCCAGTTTGGTAGCTGGGCACATCTGTGAGTGTTAAATGGAATAATGTTACCAAATATTCTAAGAATTTGAAAGCTAAAACTTGAATTGTACTCCCTTGCTCTCCAGGTGGGCGCCTGATTGCTGAACTTGAAATGTATTCCCTTGTTCTCCAGGTGGGCTCCTGATTGCTGAACTTGAAATGTATTCCCTTGTTCTCTAGGTGGGCTCCTAATTGTTGAACTTGAAATGTATTCCCTTGTTCTCCAGTTGAGCTCCTGATTGCTGAACTTAAAATGTATTCCCGTGTTCTCCAGGTGGGCTCTTCATTCCAACAAAAATACACAAAACAAATAAAATTTTCTGCCCCTGTTTCAATCAAAGAAAAATCTTGTCAGTTTAAAATATGGTGGTTGGTTTGTGGCCTTGACTTTGAGGGCGATTGCTCCTTCACTTCTCATGATAACTAATTTCCACTTGAAGACCTTGCTTGTTCATTGGCAAACCACTTTCTCTATCACCATTATCATAGGAAATACCTCTTCTCCATTCAAATCCAATACCCTCTATCTATTGTATTGCTCATGAACCGAAATCTACCAAACCTTTGTGTTTCACATGATTCCCAAAGCATATTGATTGTCACCAACTTCAGTGCGCACATTGTTCTCTCTTGATTTAAACCACTGGCCTTAAGGTCTATTTCTCTATCACTTGTCATGATAACATTTGATTTTTGCTTGGAAGATCTTGCTTGTCACTGGCTTACAACCCTTTCTGTCAGTCTCATCACAGAAAATACCTTTGATCCATTCACCCTAGCCCTCCATTTGTTGAATTGTTCATGAATTGATATATACTAAGCCTTTCTATTTCACACGAATCCCAAAGCACATCAATTGCCACCCACTTAATGTGTATAATGTTCTTTCTTGACTTAAACCACTGGCCATGGCCTTGAGGTCTGTTGCTCTTCACTTACCATGATAACTTTGATTTCTGCTTAGAAGACCTTACTTGTCACTGGTTAACCACTTTCTTTGTCAATCTTATCGCAGAAAATACCTTTGATCAATTCACCTAACACCCTCCATCTATTGAATTGTTCATGAATTAATGTATACCAAGCCTTTGTATTTCACAAGAATCCAAAAACGTGTTGACTACTACCAGCTTAGTGCGCTTGTTGTTCTTTCCGGACTTATGACACTTTGATATGCTAATCAGATCCCGTTTTGTACAATTGGAAAGCTGGTGGCAAACTTTAAAGTCATTTCTCACTTGTTTTGACCAAACAGACTTAGGAAGGGGAAGTAAACAAGAAAAAAGGAACAGAGTAAAGGACAAAGGAAATAAATGATTCCTAACACGAAAACTACAAAGTGGAAACCTATCGGGTGTGGGTACCAACTCTAATGACCATAACATGCACCTGCTGCCTATTCTGATAAGCTAATATGATGTTTATCTCTTGTCGTACCTTTCTGCCGTAAAAACTGGGCTTCAATGCACCGCTTATCTAATCTGATTCACAATCCTTATTCGACTTGTAGTGCCCGAAGGGTTTTCACCACCAAGCCTCTCTCATTTTGGTCTTTCTCTCAACTCACAGTCGCCTCAAGTGTCACGCCCTAAAATCCGAGGAGCGTGATCGGCTAAACTCGACCGAGCAAGCCTGGCAGGTTTCATGAATACTACCCAACCCGGATGGACTTCGTTAATCAAATTCTATCAACATATAAATAATGATTTCCATTTCAGTTTCATTAGCAACATCATTTCGCCACTTTAAGGGTATTACAAGTTATAGACTTATGTACGTCAATATTTCTATTTAAATTTCCAATACCCGACGCTACCCACAACCTGTCTACGGAGCCTCTAAATATAACTGAAGAATAATACAGAAATGCCGGTAATAAGGCTCCGGCTATACTTATACAATTACAGAAAAAAATAAGACTCTGGGAAGAACAACGGCATAAGCCACGCAGGGCCCCGAGGGGAAAGGGGCTCACCAATATAGCTGACGGAAAGCAGAGGAGGTGCTACTGCCGGTGGATTGGAGTGCCTGCTATAGATCCACCTACAATCATAACACGAATGTAGCGCCCCCAGCAAAAGGGATGTCAGTACATTTGAATTGTACTGGTATGTATAACTAAACACCATTTTACTAGAAAGAACTATCAAATAGATACAAGCAAATAATAT